>JAEIFR010000096.1:0-91754 GCA_018904105.1 Zaprionus tsacasi
CTAGATCAGATTCTATGACCAAGGAACTCTTCTTTGGTGCAAAATTTAGAACCCTCATCCCAGACCGGGGTTTGGGATGCTGGCAACCCCATCAGAGACCCAAATAGTATACATTGGTATACCGACGGGTCAAAGACTGGGGTTGGAGCTGGGATACATGGTCCCAACTCCAGGACCTCGATCGCTATGGGCAACTGGCCCACAGTTTTCCAATCAGAGGTTCACGCCATTAAGTTCTGCTGCCGTCTTATCCTTGAGAAGGGGACTAGAGGAGCGAAAATCTACATCTTCTCGGACAGCCAAGCGGCCATACTAGCCCCTCTCCTCAAAGAGAGTAGGCTCGCGTATGGTGGCTGACTGCTGGAAGTGTCTCCAGAGGCTGTCATTAAGAAATAAAGTTACCCTAATTTGGGTATATGGGCACTCTGGCTTCCAGGGCAATGAGGTGGCGGACGAACTAGCAAGGGCTGGGTCATCAGCCACCTTGATCGGCCCCGAACCCTTCTGTGGCGTGGGGTGGTCTACTATCTCCTCCCTTGTGAAATCCTGGGCTGGAAGATTAACTGAACGCTACTGGTTCTTCCAACCAGGGATGCGGCAGGCTAAAGAGCTTACCAATCCCAAAGTTGATCGGAGGACCAAGCAACTCTCAAGGAGAGACCTCTATCTCCTTGTTGGTTACTTAAGTGGCCATCACTTGGTGAACTATCACCTCAATAAAATGCGTTTGTCCTCGGACGCGGAGTGCAGGCTCTGCAAAGAGGACGATGAAAGTACCAAGCACATTCTATGTGACTGTCCGGCCTTGGTATGGACAAGGAGGAAACATCTGCACGCGGAAATCGCAACTCCAGAGCAGATTGTCCGTTCCTCGACGAAAAATCTGTTATGCTTCATTAGGGAAGCAGAACAGCTTTTGTCATGACAGGGAGAGCATTATGGGTACAAAGAACTTATTGGTCGCAGTGCCTCGCGCCTTCTCCGCTGGGAGACTCCCTCTTATATAATAATAATAATAATAAAGCCAGTCGACTTGAAATTAAAATTTGATTTTAAATTAAATTAAATAAAATTAAGATTAAAAATTTTAAAATTGAATTGAGTAAATTGGCGAAAAACAAAAATATTTAAATTGAATTAAGATTTTAAATTGTTAAATTAAGGCTGGGAAATATAAAATAAGAAATAAGAATTCACGATCCAGCATTTGATTGATTGGGGAAATACCAGTACAACTCAATCAGATCGGTAGATTAATATTAGTTATAAGGATAAGAGTTAATTCATTAAGGATAGACATTTTAACAGAGTGGTGGGAGGAAACTCTAGACAGTCTGTTGTAGTCAGCATAGAGAACTCGGAAAGGGTCATGCAAGCTGTAGTTGTTAGGACAAAGGCTAAAGACAGTGTTATATGAAGATCAAATTTCAATTTATGATCAAAGAGGATACCTAAATCCATTACTTCAGATATTCTTAAGAGAGGGGTTAAGTTAAGATTATAGTTTATGACATGATAGTTACCTCTGTAAAATGACATGACCTTGCACTTCAAACAGTTTAGATGTAGCAGATTATGTCTACACTATGCAAAAAACAAATCAAGATCTGTTTGAAGTAGGTTATTTACAGGATCACTGTGTGTCAAACAGAGTTTCACATCATTAGCATACATAAGAATATTAGAGTGTAGAAGGAAGATCGTTAATAAACAGGTAAAATAGCTAGGGTCCGAAGTGGCTACCCTGAGGATCACCAGAAGTGACTAAGATCGGCTTAGAGAGACAGTCTTTAAAAAAAACTCGTTGAGACCTGTTAGTTATATAATCGGAAATCCACAAAAGGAGCTTTTGGGGAAAACCAATCAAATTTAACTTTTGGATTAAGATTCTATGATATAAGGAATCATGTGCCTTACTGAAGTCAGTGTAGACCACATCAGTTTGCAATTTGTTCCGAAATCCTGAATTAATGTGAGAAGAAATTTCTAAAAGATTAGAAGCTGTAGATCTTGCCATAATAAACCCATGTTGACAGGGTGAAATTATAGATTTACATATAAAAGTTAACTAAGTCGTAAAATTTGTTTCAAAAATCTAAGGAATAGCTGACAATTTTGAAATACATCTACAGTTCTTCATATCTTGGTTAGAACCACATTTGTGAAGAGTAATGGAAAAGAGTTGTTCCAAATAGGTGTAAAATAACTATTTGCAAGTGACAAATCAAGCAGCTTATGAATGCGCTTCAGAACTGAATGAGCACAATATCTAAGTACACATGGTGGAACTCCGTCAGGGCCAGGAGAGAAAACGGGTTTTAACGATTTAAGATCACTAAGCAAAGACGTCTCGTCAATAGAAGGACAGAAGAGAGTATTAAAATTTTGTATACTACAAAGGTATGGATGCAAGGGGAAACTATATGGTTCAGTTGAATAAGCTAATTGAAAAAGTCTGAAAACAAATCAGCGGCAGCCTGATCATCAGTTACTTCCTTATTTCCATATGTTAGTACAGAAGGAATTCTACTTGATTTACGTTTTAAATTGACAAAGTTATAAAACTGCTTTGGGTCCTGGACAAACTGCAAACGGCAGCGGCACAAATACTTGCTCTTGCAGCAGTATAACGCGTAAAATCAAAAGAATTGCATGTTATTTTAAATTTTTTAAAATACCGGGATTTTTTAATTTTTTAACCTTACTAGCTCACGTGAAAAACAAGGAAGCCTGTTGGACTTTATTGGAAAAGTGACAGGAACACAATTGATCAAAAAATGAGTTCATAGAGGAATAAAAAAATGAACTGCATTCTGAATTGCAAGTACAAGTTCATACAATTAACCTTAAACCCTGCAAAGGTTAACACGCGCTAGTTTATATTTTATTTTCTACAAAGTATATTTAAACTCCGCGTAACTAAAAAGCATTGGATTATTGGGTACAAGTAGTAAACCCGTGAAAAGGTGATATTAATTTTATCATATCTGAAATGTGTGTGTCTAACAAAGCGTTATTTCAGGCAGATCAGCATAATTTATATCGTTGCCGGCCGGTTTGCGCCTAGTACTATCACGCATTAGCAGCATAGACGTAACGCCGAATCAGCAACCGGTCGGCCAATTGTTATTTAGCCGTCCCCATAACCTAAATTCTGGATTGCGCACACTTGTGAATGGTGCAGGAAGCTGCCTCTTTTTCGTGTAGGGCATCAACAGCCCGGGTTGCGACCTCAAGGTGCATTTTCAACACCGAGAAGCATACTGACTGCAGTTCTCGAAAGCTCTGCAGAACTTTGACACTAGACGTACATAAGAAGATGCAAAATGCTTCTCTCTCACTCTAGCGCTTGGTAGATCTGTACGAATTCACCAGCGCAATCATTTGGATCACGCAAGTTATTGATTACTTAAAGAAAAACTCTTTTCATTTCTTTTTTTTTTTATATAAAAGAAAAAAAAATAACACACATTAAATTCAATTTTTCTCTACACAATTAGATTAAGACACTTATATATATATATAGTGCACATCATTCATTTGTAAATGCAAATGTAACATCATCGACTGATTTCGATATAAATATAAAGATTTTTAAGAGCATCATCACCTGCATCTTCGAAGGGCCCAACGAACGCGCAAGGGAGGAAGTGTGTGAGTAAATGAAAGTAAAACATTATTATTTTATACAAAAAAGAAATAATTTCTGAAACACCGTCTTAGATGTTGCACTAGTGCATATAATTTGGCATACCTAAATTAGTTAATTAAAAAGATAACATATTTTGCCCATTCTTTTTGCCATTATTGAATACATGTATACTGTAGTTGTCATTCAACATATATATATATATATATATATATATATATATATATATATATATATATATATATACAAGTTTGAGGTTACGATGAACTTATATATATTTAGCAAAGTAAAATTTTGAAACGTTAAGCCTATTTTTGATCAAGATGATCAGATAGTTTGTGAATTATGGTCCGTCTAAATGAAGTTATAATGTATCTAACATACTATGAAATTTAAACCAATGTATATAAACATTTGTTAAGGGGTAACCGTCAAACTAATCCATTGCGTTACCAAGGTCGGGAGGGTACAGAGGAGGGGGCAACTATCAGCTCAGCCACCCTTGCAGTCTATTAACGAACGTAACGCGCAATTCAACAACAATTCACCTTATTTTATTTAGCCCATCATATAGCTTACAGACAGTGCACTTATTCTTTCTTTCTACCCACAAGAGGCCGTATAGAGCGGGTTAGGAAAAGATCCCACGACATATCCGACGAGCTACGTCAGAGCGACGCTAGAAGTGCACGCCCTCCTACTCTTTCTATGCGCTAGGCATTGATCTCCAGGATCAGCGCTCAGTGAGGCCGCAGTATGTTTCTATCTGAATACTACACCCGGCTGTTAGATGCGATCCATTTGATCGTTACCTCTCCAGTTACGCCTATTTCCCAAAAGAATCCTAAAAATTTTGAAAATTTCTTGCCAACGTTTCAAACGTTAAACCGCTTGTCGCGGTTAAGCTTGTCCTAAGAAACAGGTTTTCGTTTTCGCCTTGCACCTGATACTTCGGTTGAAGATGTGCAATCATTTATTTTTTCAAAAATTTCTATACCTAATATTGTTGTAGAAAAATTTTATTTTAACTACACTCGAGTTATTGCATCTTTCAAAATAGGTATTCCTTCAAACAAATTTTAAATTTATCTCAAACAAAACCCCCCCGCCCCCAAAAATAATAAAGAAAAATTTTTTCTAAAAAAAAAATAGGGGACCGGTTAAAACACTTTAAAAAACCTTTCAACCACTTCAATATAAAAACCAGTAGAATTATCCTATCTTCATTTTGCCTATCAAAACATTAGAGGCCTAAACACTAAGCTATCTAATTTGTTTATGAATTGTGTATCGTTTGATTCTAAGTCCTACCGGCCGATCAGCCTTACCTCCTTTCTGCTCAAGACTGCGGAAAGGCTTCTAGACTTGCACATTCGGTGCTCTCTGCAGGGAAACAACCCTCTGCACCCCACGCAGTTCGCGTATATAGCCGGTAGATCGACAGAGGTCGCTCTCCACAAATTAGTGAGTAAGATCGAAAGGGCCTTCGTATCAAAGAACATTGCTCTGTGCTCTTTTCTTGATATAGAGGGTGCTTTCGATAATACCGGCTACGGGTCTATCTCTACTGCGCTTGAGCGCAGGAACATTGCCCGTCCCATAGTCCGGTGGATTGACGCCATGCTCAAACACCGGATTATCTCCTCGACCCTGGACACGACGACCGCCCTTATTAGTGCGGTAAAAGGGTGTCCCCAGGGAGGGGTTTTATCCCCCTTGCTCTGGTCCCTAGTAGTTGACGAACTACTTATCATACTCGCAGAACAGGGCGTGGAAGCGATTGGCTATGCCGACGACCTGGCTCTCGTAGTGAACGGGAACTATGCCAACACCGTGACAGAGCTGATGCAATCAGCTCTGAACACGGTCAGTAGATGGTGCGTTGATGTAGGTCTTAGCATCAATCCTCAAAAGGCAATCATTGTTCCCTTCACTAAGCGATATTCTATTGACATTGGTCAATTACATATTGGCGGCTCTCCTGTGGAACTTTCCAACGAAGTCAAATACCTAGGGGTAACCCTGGATAAGCGACTAAACTGGAACTCCCACCTGCATAACACTCTATCAAAGGCCACTCATGCCATGTGGGCATGTAGAAGGCTTTTCGGTAGAATATGGGGTCTCAAATCCTGCACCATTAGGTGGCTTTTTGAGATGATGGTAAGACCGATCGTAACCTACGCTGCTATTGTGTGGTGGCCAAAGGTTACGCAGGTCACTGCCATCAATAAATGCACGAAACTGCATAGGCTGCTCTGCCTTTCCTTGACGGGTGCACTCCGCACCTGTCCCACTGCAGCAATGGAATCGATTTTGAATCTGACTCCGCTGCATATCCGTATAAAAGAAGTTGCTGCTATGAGCCTTCTTAGAATCAAGCTCCAATCTGGGCTTCTAGCTACCGAATCTGGACATGCTAGCCTACTCAAAGATATTCCTGGCTTAGAGATCTGCACTAGATCAGATTCTATGACCAAGGAACTCTTCTTTGGTGCAAAATTTAGAACCCTCATCCCGGACCGCAGGGTTTGGGATGCTGGCAACCCCATCAGAGACCCTAATAGTATACATTGGTATACCGACGGGTCAAAGACTGAACAGGGGGTTGGAGCTGGGATACATGGTCCCAACTCCAGGACCTCGATCGCTATGGGCAACTGGCCCACAGTTTTCCAATCAGAGGTTCACGCCATTGAGTTCTGCTGCCGTCTTATCCTTGAGAAGGGGACTAGAGGAGCGAAAATCTACATCTTCTCGGACAGCCAAGCGGCCATACTAGCCCTCTCCTCAAAGAGAGTAGGCTCGCGTATGGTGGCTGACTGCTGGAAGTGTCTCCAGAGGCTGTCATTAAGAAATAAAGTTACCCTAATTTGGGTACCTGGGCACTCTGGTTTCCAGGGCAATGAGGTAGCGGACGAACTAGCGAGGGCTGGGTCATCATCCACCTTGATCGGCCCCGAACCCTTCTGTGGCGTGGGGTGGTCTACTATCTCCTCCCTTGTGAAATCCTGGGCTGGAAGATTAACTGAACGCTACTGGTTCTTCCAACCTGGGATGCGGCAGGCTAAAGAGCTTACCAATCCCAAAGTTGATCGGAGGACCAAGCAACTCTCAAGGAGAGACCTCTATCTCCTTGTTGGTTACTTAAGTGGCCATCACTTGGTGAACTATCACCTCAATAAAATGCGTTTGTCCTCGGACGCGGAGTGCAGGCTCTGCAAAGAGGACGATGAAAGTACCAAGCACATTCTATGTGACTGTCCGGCCTTGGTATGGACAAGGAGGAAACATCTGCACGCGGAAATCGCAACTCCAGAGCAGATTGTCCGTTCCTCGACGAAAGATCTGTTATGCTTCATTAGGGAAGCAGAACAGCTTTTGTCATGACAGGGAGAGCATTATAGGCACAAAAGAACTTATTGGTCGCAGTGCCTCGCGCCTTCTCTGCTGGGAGACTCCCTCTTATATAATAATAATAATAATCCTATAAATTGCAACCCAATCGGAAAATAAACATAGAAGTTACGCAAGTTAACGTGTTCTATTGTTTTGTGATGCCTTGCCTGCAAGCTGCTGCCAGCCATGTGCGTTTTCGATCTTTTTAATGCGAAAATGGTTATGTGTGTGTATGACAGCGAAATAGTAACTTACTTAGTAACTTATTAGAGCAGCCGACCATCAAGGGCCATCATCAAGCAAAAATACATGGTTCAATCCTTTTTCACTTCTAAGTAGAAGTATTTTTTTTCATCATTATACAGTTTAGTTTCATACGTATATGATAATTTCAACAAATTATCTCATTCAATCCAGTGGAAGTGTTATTGTTGTACAAGACAATATGACACATTTGATGCAATTTATGCAATTTTAGCGTATGCGATACACAGCGACGGTGGTCTAGTTGTTCAGATGACGGACTCCTATGCAAACGGCCAAGGTTCGAATCCGCACGGCGACAAAAGAATTTACCTATTTTATTTTTTTTATGTTTTGTTGTATTTTATATTTGTTTACATTTATATTTATAAAGCATATACAAGTTATGAACTCTCTCTAAGTATCTTCCCCAGCACTGGAGCCGGAGCTCTGGAGAGAACCAGCACCGACGCTAGGAAGCATTTATGGAGATCTGGCAACCTTGAATTTGCTAATCACATTTACCTAAATCATAATTTGCTAGATATTAATCTGTAATCAATATCCTGGGAATCATCGCTAGTTCTTCCATCCCATCGCCTACTGTCATCCACTTTCTTCTACCCTTTCCATCGCCTACTGTCAGCCACATTGGACGTGCAGCTCCGGAAATCACAACCGTAATCCGAATAAATCTCTAATTTGGTTAACCATCAATTGTTAAAATTAATTAGAAAGCCAACGAAAACGGTTCTTTAACACAACATTTGACTTCATTTGGGGAACCTATCTACAGAACAAGTCGACGACACAAAAGAACACTTGGAATGCTCCATGTGCTTACTAGGTAAGGTATGCGGCTACGGAAGCCGTAGCAACACAAGCAAGAAATAGTCTTGCTTAACTGGCGCTCGAGCAGTCAGAATTCTGACTACCGGCAATGGTTACCAACTTAACACAATAAAAATTATAAAAATGGAGAAAAATAAAAAAACAACAAAAAAAAGGAAAAAGTGAACCACGAAATGTAGTAAAACAAGATAACGACAAGCGACAAATGGCAGTGATGTGATAGTGGAACTATGAAAGTAAGAAAACGACCACCCGCCGCGGTGAGAATGCCGCTACAACCTGTAGCGGGAGAAACATTCTGCACGGGCGCAAAAAATCGTATATAACAAAACAAAAGACCACCCGCCGCGGTGAGAATGCCGGTACTGTCTGTAGCGGGGACATCATTCTTCACGGGCGCAAAAAAGTCGTACATAACAAAATATAAAGACTACCCGCCGCAGCGTTAATACCGTCTCCGTCCAGGAGCCAGGCACATTATACGCGGGCGAAAACATGTCTTCATAAAAAAATAAATAAAAAAGGCTTATGTAACAACACACTGCGGCGATTTGCCTACACTCGCTGTAGCCTATTTGCGAGTGCAATGTGCATAGTGTCGAACCAATAAAATGACATATAATGTAAGTAAATTAAAAGAAGAATAAATGAGATAATAACCGAATAAATTCTGATTGAAGTGTGTGGCGATTTGCTGGATAGGTTGAGTGGTGTGGAGGCACCCGAGAAAGCTGCCCAGTAGATTGTGTGGCAACCGTACCATTAGTAGGCCAAGGCCAAAAAGGATAAATACGGACCATCACGCCCAGTACTATGTTCGAATGCTCACTAAACTCGCTCGTCACTGTCTCTTCATACCCAAATTATTCACAACAAAGCCATATATAAAAAAGATGAAACATAAACAAATATAAAAGAATGATAAACGAATAGCGAAAAAACCATTGCCAACCAATAGTTTTTACTAGATTTTTCTAAAAAACCTTTCTTTTTTCCATCAGGTCATACGATAAAACAAGCACTTACACGGAAAAAACACTAATTGAAATTATAGGAAAAAACAACACATGTATACGAAAAAAAACTAATCGAAGATCAACACAGTAAAACCACATTTAAAATAAATCCAATCAGTGCTTTTCAAGCCAAGGAAATTTCCGTGAATGCCATCAGGACATATTCTCCCATAAATAAAAAGGTTTTGGTAGTCCGTCTACAGTCCTGTCTGATTCTATAAAACTCTGCTGTCCGTCTATTTAAGAATATGGAGGAGTCGGTAACGATGCCTCTAGGTTTCTAGTTATGCGCAGATCAAAGGATTTGCAGGAAGCCTACTTCTTTTGTAAGGAGTTGCAGGGGGTTGCTCGGAGAGGAGGTTCGTTTGTCCAGCCTCCGCCACCGGGCAAGGGAGGCGCTTTCCGTTTTACTTCTTTTTATCAAGGGAATGTTAGACCTATAACAGGCCCAAGATATGTTGGTTCCCAAAATTTCAACCGTTTTCAGGGTCGAAGACCGGCCGTTAAGATGGAATCAAACCGGTCGGGTCAGTTACACAGATCCGGCTACAGGTCTCTTTCGAACGAAGGTTCCGTTATGAAGAGAATATTGCTCGAGTACCAAAATCCGTTCCAAAGGGCAACGAAACTTTACCACATGGAGCCTATACTAGACCCCTCGTCCCCAATCCCTGTCGAAAATGACCAGGGTGCTCTATCTGACCCTTACTATGATCAGCTCGGTGCTCAGAATGTGGCATGTCTCATCAGGATGCCTTTGAAGAGAGAACAGGCGCGGAAGGCCCAAATTTTATGTCCGAGGCCTCTCCAGCGTCCTTAGAGTATGAGGGATAAGGTGGGATTATGTTACAATTTTCGGTCGATACCGGTGCGAACAAAAATTTCATTAGCCCTAGAATTCCCGTTGGGTCCACTCCCCACCCCACGTTTTAGGGCTGAGGAAATTGCTGAAGATAGGAATGTAACGGTTAAAACCAAGACCGTCGTTTTCATAAATTTTTAAAAAAATAAACTTATTTCCTTTAAAAAAAAGTCGGATAGGCTACAGTCACGCGTTGACTCTATGAGGCCATGGATTTTCAGTGTACTTGTATATTTAAAGTTAACCATAAAAAAAAATATTGAAGGGACAAAGCAAGCAGAAAAGACAAGAGACGATAGCATAAATTAAGAAGAACGAGAGAGAGATATCTATATTTTTGGCGCGTGCCAATATTCGTTACACACACACAGCGGCAGCACTGCGCCCTTCTTCTTTAATTTAGACGTCCGTTAAGAGTGCACTGACCTGCCTCACGCTTTGTGTATTGCCTCACACGCATATACAGACATATGTATGCATGTGTGAGCTTTTTTTGCCCTTATTAGTGCGGTAAAAGGGTGTCCCCAGGGAGGGGTTTTATCCCCCTTGCTCTGGTCCCTAGTAGTTGACGAACTACTTATCATACTCGCAGAACAGGGCGTGGAAGCGATTGGCTATGCCGACGACCTGGCTCTCGTAGTGAACGGGAACTATGCCAACACCGTGACAGAGCTGATGCAATTGGCGCTCTCCTGTGGAACTTTCCAACGAAGTCAAATACCTAGGGGTAACCCTGGATAAGCGACTAAACTGGAACTCCCACCTGCATAACACTCTATCAAAGGCCACTCATGCCATGTGGGCATGTAGAAGGCTTTTCGGTAGAATATGGGGTCTCAAATCCTGCACCATTAGGTGGCTTTTTGAGATGATGGTAAGACCGATCGTAACCTACGCTGCTATTGTGTGGTGGCCAAAGGTTACGCAGGTCACTGCCATCAATAAATGCACGAAACTGCATAGGCTGCTCTGCCTTTCCTTGACGGGTGCACTCCGCACCTGTCCCACTGCAGCAATGGAATCGATTTTGAATCTGACTCCGCTGCATATCCGTATAAAAGAAGTTGCTGCTATGAGCCTTCTTAGAATCAAGCTCCAATCTGGGCTTCTAGCTACCGAATCTGGACATGCTAGCCTACTCAAAGATATTCCTGGCTTAGAGATCTGCACTAGATCAGATTCTATGACCAAGGAACTCTTCTTTGGTGCAAAATTTAGAACCCTCATCCCGGACCGCAGGGTTTGGGATGCTGGCAACCCCATCAGAGACCCTAATAGTATACATTGGTATACCGACGGGTCAAAGACTGAACAGGGGGTTGGAGCTGGGATACATGGTCCCAACTCCAGGACCTCGATCGCTATGGGCAACTGGCCCACAGTTTTCCAATCTGAGGTTCACGCCATTGAGTTCTGCTGCCGTCTTATCCTTGAGAAGGGGACTAGAGGAGCGAAAATCTACATCTTCTCGGACAGCCAAGCGGCCATACTAGCCCTCTCCTCAAAGAGAGTAGGCTCGCGTATGGTGGCTGACTGCTGGAAGTGTCTCCAGAGGCTGTCATTAAGAAATAAAGTTACCCTAATTTGGGTACCTGGGCACTCTGGTTTCCAGGGCAATGAGGTAGCGGACGAACTAGCGAGGGCTGGGTCATCATCCACCTTGATCGGCCCCGAACCCTTCTGTGGCGTGGGGTGGTCTACTATCTCCTCCCTTGTGAAATCCTGGGCTGGAAGATTAACTGAACGCTACTGGTTCTTCCAACCTGGGATGCGGCAGGCTAAAGAGCTTACCAATCCCAAAGTTGATCGGAGGACCAAGCAACTCTCAAGGAGAGACCTCTATCTCCTTGTTGGTTACTTAAGTGGCCATCACTTGGTGAACTATCACCTCAATAAAATGCGTGTGTCCTCGGACGCGGAGTGCAGGCTCTGCAAAGAGGACGATGAAAGTACCAAGCACATTCTATGTGACTGTCCGGCCTTGGTATGGACAAGGAGGAAACATCTGCACGCGGAAATCGCAACTCCAGAGCAGATTGTCCGTTCCTCGACGAAAGATCTGTTATGCTTCATTAGGGAAGCAGAACAGCTTTTGTCATGACAGGGAGAGCATTATAGGCACAAAAGAACTTATTGGTCGCAGTGCCTCGCGCCTTCTCCGCTGGGAGACTCCCTCTTATATAATAATAATAATAATAATGTGTGAGCTTCGCATGCATGTATTGTATGCTTGCACGCATAAGTACAGCATGCAAAACATCTTAAAAGGCAAAATTTAACACTTAATATAAAATTGATTAGATAAATATTAATAAATGGAAAAAATGCATATGCTTTATAAATATAAATGTAAACAAATATAAAATACAACAAAACATAAAAAAATTAAAATGGGTAAATATTTAGACCATTAGGTCAAATGTGTCATATTGTCTTGTACAACAATAACACTTCTATTGAATTGAATGAGATAATTTGTTGAAATATGATAAATGAAACTAAATGTTAAAATGATGAAAAAAAAAACGTTTAGAACCCAAAAAAAGGTAATTAATTAAAACTCAAACTCTTCTGAGGGTTGAACCTCTATCTCTTCATTGTTCGATTGCCGGCCTCTCAACACATTTGACTATCGCCGCAACTGTTGGCTCTGCGGGTAAGTTACTATTTCGATCTCAAATACACAGGTAACCACCAGCATTAAAAAGATCGAAAACGCACATGGCTGGCAGCAGCAGCAGGCAAGGCATCACAAATCAATAGAGAACGTTAACTTACGTAACTTTTATGTTTATTACCCGATCGGGTTGCAATTTATAGAATAAGTTCACAACGTATTTATCTAGGTGTATGCCAAAGCTTTCTGCCAAATTTGGAATCTCTAGCTTTCTTAATTGCTGAGAACCGTTGTCTCATACAGACGGACAGACAGACAGACAGACAGACAGACAGACAGACAGACAGACAGACAGACAGACAGACAGACAGACGGACAGACAGACATGGCTAGATCGACTCGGCTAGTGATCCTGAGTTAGAATATATATAGTTTATGGGGTCGCAGATGTCTCCTTCTGCCTGTTACGCACATTCCGACAAACCTAATAGACCATGTATTTTTTTAAAATCCATGGCCTAAAAACAAGTCTGAAAGGCTACAGTCACGCGGTGACTGTTAGAGGCCATGGATTTTCAGTGTTCATATAAGTAAATTTAAAGTAAACCATAAAAAAATTAGTGTAGGGACAAAGCAAGCAGAATAGACAAGAGTCGATAGCATAAGCTAGAACGAGAGAGAGATATGTCAATTTTCGGTGCGTGCCAAGATTTGTTACGCAAACACACACACACACCAGCGTTAACTGCTTATTCTTTAATTTATACGTCCGTTAAAAATGCACTGACCTGCCTCAAGTTTTGTGTATTGCGTGTGTATTGCATGCATATATGCATGTGTGAGCTTCGCATGCATGTATTGTATGCATACACAGTACACCAAGCAAAACATCTTAAAATGCAAATTTAACACTTAATAAAAAATTGATTACATATATATTAATAAATGGGAAGTAATTCAAAAATGTATATTCTTTATAAATATATATGTAAAAAATATATAAAACACAACAAAACAAAAATATTAAAATATGTAAATTTTTTTTTTCGCCGTGAGGATTCGAACATTGGCCTTTTGCATAGGAGTCCGTCATCCTAACAACTAGACCATCGTCGCTGCGCTCCGCGCACGCTAAAATTGCATATTTAGACCAATAGCTCAAAGGTGTCATATTGTCTTGCACAACAATTGCACTCCTACTGAATTGAATGAGATCATTTGTTGAAATATGAAAAATGAAACTAAATTTTATAATGATAACATGTCGGTAAGGCTACAATCGAGCGCGCTCGACAGTAATACACCCTTCTCCCAACTTTCTATTTCCGTTACAAACGTGTATTTACACTGATAATTTCAAACAGAAATTCTGCTCAAATACTTCTGTACATATAGATTACTTGCTCGCACTCACACAGCGACGCGCGTAAAAATTAATGCGACTCGACGCAAAGTCGACGTCGATGTCAAATGCTCGTAGCTTAGCGCATGCTGCTCGTACATTTGTATTGAAAACGTTGACTTGATTAACTTCTGTGTTATTGGTCCGATCGGATTGTAATTTGGAGGATACGAGGGTCGTTTGATAAGTCCGTGACTTTTTGTATTTGCCGCGCACCTGCTCTAAATACAACACTTCTCCTGTCAGCAGTTATCGATTAACAGCTGACTGTAAAATTTTGAGAAAGCTGCGTTTTTTGGTTTGCGTTTTATAGGCATTGAAAGCAGACGATCTCGTGAATTTTAACGAAAATGGAAAAAAGTGAATTTCGTGTGCTAATTAAGCATTATTTTTTGCGTAAAAAATCCATCACCGAAACCAAGGAAAGACTTGATAAATATTATGGGGACTCTGCACCATCAATTTCAATGGTTAAGAAATGGTTTACTGAGTTCCGTTGTGGTCGTACCAGTACAAGTGATGCCGAACGTTCAGGTCGCCCAAAAGAGGTCGTCATGCCAGAAATCGTCGACAAAATCCATGGAATGATATTGGATGATCGGAGAATGAAAGTGCGTGAGGTAGCTGAGGCTGTAGGCATCTCAACTGAACGGGTACATCACATTTTACATGAATATTTGGACATGAAAAAGCTTTCCGCGCGATGGGTGCCGCGATTGCTCACACACGACCATAAGCGCAACCGTGTGACCATTTCAAAGGAGTGTTTGGCGATGTTCAACCGCAATCCAAACGAATTTTTGCGCCGTTTCGTTACCGTAGACGAAACATGGATCCACCACACCACACCAGAGACCAAAGAACAATCAAGACAGTGGGTTTCTCCGGGTGAACGTGCACCAAAGAAGGCCAAGGTGGGTCTGTCGGCCAACAAGGTCATGGCCACAGTTTTTTGGGATGCACAAGGTATCATTCACATCGATTACCTTGAAAAGGGTAAAACGATCACCGGCGAATATTATTCAGAGCTTTTGGACAGATTCGATATTGATTTGAAGCAGAAACGACCGCATTTGGCGAAAAAAAGTGCTGTTCCATCAGGACAATGCACGGGTGCACACGTGTGTAGTCAGCATGGCAAAATTTCATAAATTGGGCTACGAACTGCTACCCCATCCAGCATATTCTCCAGATTTAGCCCCCTGTGACTATTTTTTGTTTCCAAACATGAAGAAATGGCTCGGCGGTAAGAGATTCGGGTCAAATGAAGAGGTCATCACAGAAACAAACGACTATTTTGAGGGCCTTGAGAAAACCTATTATTTGGAAGGAATAAAAAATTGGAAAAACGCTGGACTAAATGTATAGAGCTAAAAGGAGATTATGTTGAGAAATAAAACGCTTCTTTGACGAAAAAAATATATTTTATTCAAAAAGTCACGGACTTATCAAACGACCCTCGTATTTATATGGCATTAAACTTTATACATACCGAATCAGAACTTTATAAGTTTAATACTTTGCTTAATAATCGTAAATTACCGATTTGCGGGGGCGTTGGGTGTGGCATCAAACATTTGAAATAAACTTTATCTGCGTATTATATATAAGAACCTCCATACCAAATTTCATGTCTCTAGCTTTTTTAACAGCTGAGATCTGTTTTCTCATACAGACGGACAGACGGTCAGACGGACGGACAGACGGACATGGTTCAATCGACTGGGCTAGTGATCCTAAGCAAGAATATATACTTTATGGTGTCTGCCACGCCCCCTTATGCCTGTAACATACATTGCACAGAGTTAGTATACCTTTTTTGACCATTTTCAATGGTCGAAGGGAATAAAAGGAAAACTTCCAAATAGAAGTTAAAACAAGTCGGAAAGGCTACAGTCACGCGTTGACTATAAGAGGCCATGGATTTTCAGTGTACATATATATTTAAAAGTAGTGAAGGGATAAAGCAAGCAGAATAGACAAGAGTCGATGGCATAAGTTAGAACGAGAGAGATTTATGTGAATTTTTGGCGCGAGGTAAGATTCATTACGCACACACACCAACGTCAACAGCTTCTTCTTTTATTTAGACGTCCTTTGAAAATGCAATGACCTGCCTCACGTTTTGTGTATTGACTCACACGCATATACATACATATGTGTGAGCTTCGCATGCATGAATTGTATGCTTGCACGCATAAGTACAGCATGCAAAACATCTTAAAAGGCAAAATTTAACACTTAATATAAAATTGATTAGATAAATATTAATAAATGTTAAATAATTTAAAAATGTTGATATGCTTTATAAATATAAATGTAAACAAATATAAAAATACAACAAAACATAAAAAAATTAAAATGGGTAATTCTTTTTTTTCGCCATGAAGATTCGAACCTCCGTCATCCGAACAACTAGACCACCGTCGCTGTGCATCGTATACGCTAAAATTGCATAAATTGCATCAAATGTGTCATATTGTCTTGTACAACAATAACACTTCCACTGGATTGAATGATATATTTTGTTGAAATATGATGAATAAGCAGAATAGACAAGAGTCGATAGCATAAGTTAGAACGAGAGAGAGATATGTGCATTTTTGTCGCGTGCCAATATTCGTTACACACACACATACACCAGCGTCAACTGCTTCTGCTTTAATTTAGACGTCCGTTAAGAGTGCACTGACCTGCCTCACGCTTTGTGTATTGCCTCACACACATGTATGTATGCATGTGTGAGCTTCGCATGCATGTATTGTATACATGCACGCATAAGTACAGCATGCAAAACATCTTAAAAGGCAAAATGTAACACTTAATATAAAATGGATTAGATAAATATTAATGGGAAAAATGCATATGCTTTATAAATATAAATGTAAACAAATATAAAATACAACATAACATAAAAATATTAAAATAGGTAAATTCTCTTTTCGCCGTGGGGAATCGATCCCTGGCCGTTTGCATAGGAGTCCGTCATCCAAACAACTAGACCACCGTTGCTGCGCTCCGCGCACGCTAAAATTGCATATTTAGACCATTAGCTCAAATGTGTCATATTGTCTTGTACAACAATAACACTTCTGTTGGATTGAATGAGATAATTTGTTGATATATGATAAATGAAACTAAGTGATATAATGATGAAAAAAAAAAAATTTTAGAAGCCAAAAAAAAAGGTAATTAAGACTCAACACCTCTTCTGAGGGATGAACCTCGATCTCTTCTTTGTTAGATTGCCGGCCTCTCAACACATTTGACTATCGCCGCAACTATTGGCTATGCGGCTAAGTTACTATTTCGATCTCATATACACACATAACCACTTTCGCATAAAAAAGATCGAAAACGCACATGGCTGGCAGCAGCTTGTAGGCAAAGCATCACAAATCAATAGAACACGTTAACTTGCGTAACTTCTATGTTTATTATCCGATTGGATTGCAATTTATAGGATAAGTTCACAACGTATTTATCTAGATGTAAAGCAAAGATGCCAAAGCAAAAAGTTAAGACTTCAATACTTTGCTTAATAACCGCATATTTAAAATTAATTTCTGATTTACGAGGGCGGTGGGCGTGGTACCCAAAATTTGAAAATGACGTTTACTGCCTGGGATATACATGAATCTTTCTGCAAAATTTGGAGTCTCTAGATTTTTTAATAGCTGAGATCCGTTGTATCATACAGACAGACAGATGGACAGACAGACATGGCTAGATCGACCCTGAGTAAGAATATATATACTTTATGGGGTCACAGATGTCTCCTTCTGCCTGTTACGCACATTCCGACAAACCTAATAGACCATGTATTTTTTTAAAATCCATGGCCTAAAAAAATAAAAATAAAACCGCCGCATGGCTTTCTCAGGGATTGAACCTCCATCTCTTGTGCTTGATGATGTCTTTAAGCCAAATTTGGAGTCTCTAACTTTCGTAATAGCTGAGATCTGTTGTGTCATACAGACGGACAGGCGGACAGACGGACAGACAGATAGACGGACAGACAGACATGACCAGATCGACTCGGCTAGTGATCCTGAGTAAGAATATATATAGTTTATGGGGTCGCAGATGTCTCCTTCTGCCTGTTACGCACATTCCGACAAACCTAATAGGTTAGGTCAGTATGATCCTTAGTGCGGCCGGATAAGTGATGGAGGCTGTTAATTTCTTAGTTTAATTATCCCAGTCTGGTATGCTGGTTAGTTTGGCAAAAGCCAGGAGTTTTTGGGGTGCCAGGCCCGCTGCTTCTTCTAGTGATGCAAGCAGGGGGCGTCCAAGGTACTTCGCTCTCGAGGTCATGAGAGCGGGGCAGTCGCAGATGAGGTGCTCCAGAGTTTCTCTTACATCTGGTTCCTTGCATCTCCTGCATTCGTCATTGTCGGTGATGCCCAACTTTTAGCATGAGTTGCGGTCAGACAGTGACCCGTGAGTATGCCTATCATTGTTCTACAGTCTCTTCTCGGGAGCTGAGTGACATAATGGGCTAGTTTCGCGTTTGCGTTGTTGCACATAGTGCGGGTTATTTTGCAGTTTTTTGTGTTGTGCCATCTTCTTCCTGCTGTTACCGCAGCGCCTTGTTCTAGGCTGTGGCTTATTGATCGGCTTCAGGTCTTCAACTGTCAGCTGTCTAGATTCGGCACCCTCTTTCGCTAGCCTGTCTGCCATCTCGTTTCCGTCAATGCCCTGGTGGCTGGGAACCCAGAAGATGCGCACCTTCGATCGGATTCTTAATGCATCTAATGCTTCCCTGCTTGCCAGTACACCTTCGGAGCTGATGACATAGGATTGTAAAGATTTCATAGCCGCCTGACTGTCGACTAGGATGTTGACCCGATTTGTGTTGAGTGTTGTCGCGTGTTCTGCCGCCTTCCTTATAGCAAAGACCTCCGCCTGGAAGATGCTACAGTAATCCGGCAACTTATACGACACTTGAATGAGCGGATCTGCACAGTAGACCGCGGCGCCCACGCCGGCTTCCATTTTAGATCAGTCCGTAAACAACTTTGTTGCGTATTCGTCCATGCCGATTTTCCAATCTTCATGGCCCATTAGAGTGGGCGTTCTGGAGAAGTTGTTTATTGGGGTCATATAGTCCATGCTATTGAATGACTCTCCTCCCACTTCGCTATGCCCATAGTTTGCGAAGGCCATATGTCCCGTACAAAGACGTTGCGCAGTCTTTTGTGCTAGTAGTTTGGCCTGTATGTCAATTGGGAGAACTCCGAGTATCACTTCCAGGGCCTTTGTGGGAGTGGATCTCAGTGCCCCAGTAATGCACATCAGTGCACGTCTTTGTACCCTTTCCATTGTTAGGAGGTATGTGGATTTCTTAGTGGCCTTCCACCATACTAGGATACCGTAGAGTAGTATTGAACGAACAATTGCATTTGTGGCTTTCTTAACCCTTTCCTCGACATTGGGTTTCCAACTCAGCTTGCTGTCCAATACTATTCCTAAATATTTTACGCTCTTTTTTGGCTCGAGCATGGCACCGTTTATAGATGGCGGAGTCCATTGCGGTATCTTGTATCTCTTGGTAAAGAGAATTAGATCCGTCTTGTCCGCATTGATACTGAGTCCGACCTCCATCGTCCACTTCAGTATTTCTTTGAGTGTATTATCCATGACAGAGCTGATTGTCATTGGACATTTGCCCACGATAATTATGGCTATGTCATCTGCATAGGCGGTTATCTTGGGGGCTTCCCGTTTAAATTTCCTTAAGACGTCGTTTACCACTAAATTCCACAACAGCGGCGACAGAACTCCGCCTTGTGGCGTGCCTCTGTGCGCTGCTTTAGTTATGGTCGTGGTTCCCCATTCGGCTCTTACTCTTCTGCAGCTCAGTAGATTGCATATCCAAGAGTTTACAGCTTCGTGGGTTTCTGCGGCTCTCAGGCTCCGCATAATCGCTTCCGTAGATACATTGTTGAATGCACCTGAGATGTCCAGGAACGCTCCTAAGGCAAATTCCTTGTGGTGTAGGGCTTTTTCGATGGTGGCTACTAGGGAGTGTAGCGCTGTTTCCACCGATTTCCCTTTTGTGTATGCATGTTGGTTGGATTCTACGAGTCGGTCCATGCCTCCTCTTATGTGTAGATCCAGAAGTTTTTCGAAGGTTTTTAGCAGGAATGAGGTGAGACTTATCGGTCTGTAATCTTTCGGCTGCATGTGACTGCATTTTCCTGCTTTTGGTAGGAACACAACACGTGCTATCCCCCAGGGTACCGGTACATATCCCTGCCTCAGACATGCTTTGAATATCGATTCCAGCCATGGAGTGACCTTTTCTTTGGTCTTCTGGCTGGTATTACACCATCTAGGCCAAGGGATTTGTAACTCTCAAACGAGTCTATGGCCCACTGGATTTTATGTGGTGTGATTATGTTCCCAGGTACGTCGGACCTTGGGTTCGTATGCATTGGTTGTTGCGGATCGAGTACATCTGTGCATCCGGGGAAGTGCTCGCCTAGAAGGGCATTAGTCGCTTCTCTGCTGCTACTCGTCCATTGGCCATCGCTGGTTCCTAGTTGGCTCTGGATTGCCGGTTGGCTCGACAGAAGCTTTCTAAGCCTTGCGGTTTCTGTGACCTTCTCTATGCCAGAGCAGAAGGATCTCCAGGAGTTCCTTTTGGCTGCCTGGACCTTTTTCTTAAAGTCGCGGAGCCTTATTTTGTACTCGTCCCATACAAAATATTCATCCGCTTGTTTGGCCAGTTTGAAGATTTCTTGTAGGTCGGTGCGTTGTGCCTTCAATTGTGGATTCCACAGTGGGCCCTTCCCTACTAGGGGAGTTGGAACCCTTGACTGGGGAGCGCAAGAGGCTTTCTTCCGCCTCAGCACTTATTTCAATGCCTTGAGGGTCACTGTCCGAGTCTGCATGGACTCTGGTACCGCGCCACATCTTGGCATTCTTGGACGTTGAGGCAGTAGTTGTACAACTGTCCTGGTCTGCTCCCACCAGTACAGAGGTGCGACCGCTGGCGACACGTAGAGACACGCCTTCCACCGACGTTTGGGCTGACATCCCAGCCCGAGTTGAATCCCTGAACGACTCCATCTTCTACTGCATTCTTTGGTTAATTTTGTTCTTGGGAACCACCCCATAGCATTTTAGGCCTATCTGCCAGGCACCTCTGACCATGGCATCGGACACCGCAGCACCAGTCTTTGATAGTCCGTATGTTGTTGTGTCCTTGCCTTAGCTGGGCCGTGTATTGGCCCGAGCAACAAGACAGTGTCTGACTCTGATGTTTCAGTCAATACACAGCCCATTGCCCAGCCGGCACCCTCTTGGAGGGTTCAGTCAGAGGATTTGTGCCGGCCAACAAACATAATAGACCATGTAAAAAAAAATTTGTGACCCTGAGGGGATTTGAACCATGGATCTCAAAAAAGCTTTTTAATATGCAGTTTGCAACTATAACCACTCCGCCATTAGCACATAATTCTTTGGTCCGGCATAGTAGCATTAGGAGACCATTCAGCTTGTCGAATAGAACAAAAACTAATACCAACTCACTTCCCATCAAATTCTTTTTAATCAAATGCATTTATTACTAAACTTAAAATATTTAAAATACTTGAAAAAAAGTAAATTTCAGAAAACCCACTAGAATTTAATACTTAAAATATTTTAAAAGCTTGAAAAAAGCAATATCCGAAAAAAAAAACACTTTTGCATTCAGTAGGATTCTAGCCCGTACCCTTTCGCTTCTCAGTCAACGACCACATCCACTCAGCCACAGCACCTTTTTTGCATCTACTATAAAATTGTAATAATGATCAGTGCAAATAACTTTAGTACATATAATTGAAAAAAAGTGCTTGCCGCCGGAGTTGAAGATGCATATCTTGCATATCTAACATAATAAAACAGACAAAACACGTGGTCACATGGCACTACTATTTCTTTAATATCTTCCATATTTATAGTCCAATCTTACTGAAATTGTCACGAAACGTCTGCAAGATGATACTTATAACGTATATTAAAAACTGTTACTGTAGAGCATATATTGCAGCTGTAGTCGCACTTTTTTCAATTTATAGTTTTGTCTGCTCGGTGTAAGTTTTTAATAAAAAACAAGTCGGAAAGGCTACAGTCGAGCCCGCCCGACTGTGATATACCCGCTACAACTTTGCGTTTTTTTGTTGTTGTTTTTCGAACTCGTCTTATCGTTATCATCGATTTAAAAAGAAGAAAAAAATAAAAATAAGAACAGAAGTTCTGGCGCGGCCGCTTACTCGCGGGCACATCCGCCTTGTCTTGGTCTTCAGACCGCTGCCTTTTAGTGAGCAGTAACTCCTCGACCTTGTTGACATATTGGCTTGAAGTGGCCTTCATTGCTAATTTGCCCTCAAAATGTTTTTTTCCCTCTTCGATTTTCTCTTCGGCCCACTCCAGGTTTTTCCTCTCCTCAGGGGTGAGTTTGTTACTGCCAGTGAGCCGAGATTTAATTTTCAGGGCTGCTTTGTACTGGGCTTTGGCTCTCAAGCCCTCCTTCGTCTTTTTGGGGCCTTCCCTACTAGGGGAGTTGGAACCCTTGACTGGGGAGCTCAAGAGGCTTTCTTCCGCCTCAGCACTTATTTCAATGCCTTGAGGGTCACTGTCCGAGTCTGCATGGACTCTGGTACCGCGCCACATCTTAGCATTCTTGGACGTTGAGGCAGTAGTTGTACAACTGTCCTGGCCTGCTCCCACCAGTACAGAGGTGTGACCGCTGGCGACACGTAGAGACACGCCTTCCACCGACGTTTGGGCTGACATCCCAGCCCGAGTTGAATCCCTGAACTACTCCATCTTCTACTGCATTCTTTGGTTAATTTTGTTCTTGGAAACCACCCCATAGCATTTTAGGCCTATCTGCCAGGCACCTCTGACCATGGCATCGGACACCGCAGCACCAGTCTTTGATAGTCCGTATGTTGTTGTGTCCTTGCCTTAGCTGGGCCGTGTATTGGCCCGAGCAACAAGACAGTGTCTGACTCTGATGTTTCAGTCAATACACAGCCCATTGCCCAGCCGGCACCCTCGTGGAGGGTTCAGTCAGAGGACTTGTGCCGGCCAACAAACATAATAGACCATGTAAAAAAAAATTTGTGCCCCTGATGGGATTTAAACCATGGATCTAA
Source organism: Zaprionus tsacasi (assembly GCA_018904105.1). Taxonomy (NCBI): domain Eukaryota; kingdom Metazoa; phylum Arthropoda; class Insecta; order Diptera; family Drosophilidae; genus Zaprionus; species Zaprionus tsacasi. The sequence continues at coordinate 23,193 of JAEIFR010000096.1, forward strand.
AAAAAGCTTGTAATATGCAGTTTGCAACTATAACCACTATGCTATTAGCACATTATTATTTGGACCGGCAAAGTTGCATAATGAGGCCATCCAGCTTGTCGAACAGGACAAAAACTAATACCAACTCACTTCTCATAAAATTCATTTTAATCAAATGCATTTAATACTAAACTTAAAATATTTAAAATACTTGAAAAAAAGTAAATTTCAGACAACCCACTAGAATTTAATACTTAAAATATTTTAAAAGCTTGAAAAAAGCAATATCCGAAAAAAACACTTTTGCATTCAGTACGATTCAAACCCGTAACCTTTCGCTTCACAGTCAACGACCACATCCACTTAGCCACTGCACTTTTTCTGCAACTACTGTAAAATTGCAATAATGATCAGTGCAAATAACTTTAGTACATATAATTGAAAAAAAGTGCTTGCCGCCGGAGTTGAAGCTGCATAGTTTGCATATCTAACATAATAAAACAGACAAAACACGTGGTCACATGACACTACTATGTCTTTAATATCATCTTCCATATTTATTGTCCAATCTTACTGAAATTGTCACGAAACGTCCGCAAGGTGGTATTTATAACGTACATTAAAAACTGTTGCTGTAGAGCATATATTGCAGCTGTAGTCGCACTTTTTTCAATTTATAGTTTTGTCTGCTCGGTGTAAGTTTTTAATAAAAAACAAGTCGGAAAGGCTACAGTCGAGCGCGCCCGACTGTGATATACCCGCTACAACTTTGCGTTTTTTTGTTGTTGTTTTTCGAACTCGTCTTATCGTTATCATCGATTTAAAAAGAAGAAAAAAATAAAAATAAGAACAGAAGAAGAAACAAAAAAAAAATGTATGCCTCTAGGGGATTCGAACCGTGCATCTCAAAAATCTTGTAATATGCACAGTTTGCTGCAACTATAACCACTCTGCCATTAGCACATTATTATTTCGACCGACAAAATTGCATTATGAGACCATTCGGCTTGTCGTACAGGACAAAAACAAAACCAACTCACCTCTCTCTTCCCCTAAAATTTCTTTTAATCAAATGCATTCTATACTTAAAGTATTTTAAAAGCTTGAAAAAAGAAATATCCGAAAAAAAACACTTGCATTCATTCAGTAGGACTCGAACCCGTACCCTTTCGCTTCACAGACAAGGACCACATTCACTCAGCCACTACACCTCCTATACATCTGCTATAAAATTGCAATAATGATCAGTGCTAATAACTTTAGTACATATATTTGAAAAAAAGAGCTTGCCGCCGGAGTTGAACCTGCATATTTTGCATATCTAACATAACAAAACAGACAAAACACGTGGTCACATGGCACTACTATTTCTTTAATATTTTCCATATTTATAGTCCAATCTTACTGAAATTTTCACGAAACGTCCGCAATATGGTATTTATGACGTATATAAAAAACGGTTACTGTAGAGCTTATATTGCAGCTGTATTCCTTTTTTTTCAATTTATAGGGGCGGGTGGAGGCGTGGCAAAAATCTAAAACAAACTTGATAAGCGTGCAGTAATAACACATATTGTCACAAAATTTGGTAGCTCTAGCTCTTATTATAGCTAAGATCCAGGTCTTCACACGGACGGACAGACAGACAGACGGACAGACGGACAGACGGGCAGACTGACAGACGGACAGACGGACATGGCTACATCGACTCGGACGGACATGGCTACATATACTTTATGGGGTCGGAGATGTCTCCTTCTGCCTGTTACATACATTTTCGGTTTGAACAAAGTTATAATACCCTTCTAGTCTATGAGTAGCGGATATAAAAATCTCTCAATCACTTACCCCGTTTGCCACTGTCCATTGGCGAAAGCGCTTTCGGCGAAGATGCTGCGAGGGAGAATTTTAAACTCTGCAACGGTTGGACAGGCACATTTAATATTTTAACTTTTTACTTTTTTTGAGTATTTGTTTTATTGGAGCTTAGTTTTTGTTTTAATACCCTTCGACCATTGAAAATGGTCAAAAAAGGGTATACTAACTTTGTGCAATGTATGTAACAGGCATAAGGAGGCGTGGGAGATACTATAAAGTACATATATTCTTGCTCAGGATCACAAGCCGAGTCGATTGAGCCATGTCCGTCTGTCCGTCTATCTGTCTGTCCGTCTGTCCTTCTGACCGTCTGTCCGTCTGTTTGTTTGAGACAACAGATCTCAGCTATTAAAAGAGGTAGAGATACCAAATTTGGCATGGAGGTTCCTATGTTTCCCAAGCAGATGATTTCAAAAGTGGGCGTGGCATCCCACCGCCCCCGCAAATCGGTAATTTACAATTATTAAGCAAAGTATTGAACTTATAAAATTGTGGTATGCATAATGCTAAAATTTGGTATGCATAATGCTTGATGCTATATGAATATATTCCCTAAATTACAATCCGATCGGACTAATAACACTGGAGTTATTCAAGTCAACGTTTTCAATACAAATGTACGAGCAGCAGCCGGCGCGCTACTTTGAGTAGTTGACGTCGACGTCGTAACGCGTCGCTTCACTCGCTTGTGTGTGTAAGACTTATCTAGAAGAATTATTTGTGCAGAATACTCTGTTTAAAATTATGCTTCTAAGTTTGTAAAAATTGGTAAAACTGTAGACTATCGACGTGTTTTCCAATAGGTTATTGAAGACAAGGGACTTGAATTGCCCACCATTATCGGATACTATGACCTCGGGTTCGCCAAAGCAATGCATCAATTCTTCTTCCAGGTATTTTACAATGGCTTAAGCCGTAAATTTTTTCCCTGGCTTAAAGAACGGAAATTTAGAAAAATGGTCGAGAACTATAAAAATCTCTACATTTCCAGACCGAGAACGTGGGTATGGATCTTAAAAATCCACATATAGTTTCTGAAAGAAACGTCTTGTCTCGCCTGTCTGGGCAAGTGTTGGTTTCAGGCTATAATTTAGGTGCTTCGAACATTTGCATATTTCGCAATTATTGACATATGTTCTAACTTCAGCAACCAGATTTGGCCAGAAATAATATCTCCGTATTCTCTCTAAGGTTTTGTTGATACCATCATGCGAGGCCAAAGGGTGATCATGCGCTAATGTTAGGGCAATTGGTTTTACCTCCTTCGGTAACCAAATTTTCCAAGCCATAACATCAGCAATGCGGTCGCCTGTTGCATGTTCCATTCTACGATATAATATCCCGTCTACAATTTTCATATCTGGGAGTTTGACTGGACTTTGTTCAATTTGTTTCACCAAAATCTGGTATTCTTTGCTATTAAAGCTATCGGAGTCAATATCGATGAACTGATCCATATCGACCGATTCTAAATCTTCCGTAAACGTTCGAGAAAGTGCATCGGGAACGATATTTAGGCTACCCTTACGATGTTTAATTTCAAAGCTGAAGCCTTTAAGCTTGAGGGCCAAGACACCACCAACACCTGTATGACTAGCATCATAGTGAAGGAAAAATTCGGCATCGAAGTTTTTGAATATAGTGGTCGACCTGGTACAGTAAATGCAGTCTTATCCCCAGAATTGGATTCAAGTGGAATTTGCTAAAAAACATATTTTATACAATACTTGATATATTTTTTGCTTTAGGAAGTCTGCTCACAATTCCGTCTATAAACGGCATAGGATATTCAGCTTTGACTGTGACAGCGTTTACTTTTCTGCTGTCTAAACAAAGTCTGACTTTTCCTGGCTTGCGGACCAAAACAACAGGGGAAGACCACGCACTGTTCGATTCTTCAATCACCCCTAATTCTAGCATTCGGTCTAGTTCCTCATACATTAGCTTTTCGATAGCAGGAGCTACTGGAAAATGCCATTGCTTAATTGGGCTTGCATCAGAGACATTGATGCTGTGTGAAAGTACTGAGGTACGCCCTAGCCCTTTTTTTGTAAATGACGGAAATAAATTTATAGCAGATGCCAATTGTTGTCGCTGTTTGTCCGATAATGATAGTACCATGGGATCATCTAAGGTTGGCAATTCAGCTTGCTGAAAACAGAAAGACAGTAAGTCAAATGTTTTCTAAAATGTTTTTCAAGTAGAGATTTTGCGATAGCGAAGGTACTTTATAAAAGGATAATTCTTTGAGTTTTGTTTTAAAGCCTACTTTAGTGGTAAGTCTGCCAAATATTTTTTGTGACTTGCCGTCGGCCCTTTTCACTACACATGATAATGGCTTATAAGAATTCTGCCCATTTATAAATTCGTTAGCTACCAATTCAACTAATGGAGGCGCCTGTAATCAGCAATCCGTTAAATTTATTTCTTAAAATGGTCACCTCGGTATATGGTCTAACGTCCAAAGGATTTTCCACTATGCCAGACAGTAATTTAGAAAGCTCGTTCCGGCACATTTTGACATATTGCATGCGGCGTATACGTAATCGTTTTATTATACCCTTCGACCATTGAAAATGGTCAAAAAAGGGTATACTAACTTTGTGCAATGTATGTAACAGGCATAAGGAGGCGTGGCAGACCCCACAAAGTATATCTATTCTTGCTCAGGATCACTAGCCCAGTCGATTGAGCCATGTCCGTCCGTCTGTCCGTCTGTTTGTTTGAGACAACGGATCTCAGCTATTAAAAGAGCTAGAGACTCCAAATTTGGCATGGAGGTTCCTATATATAATAGGCAGGTGAAGTTTATTTCAAATGTTTGGTGCCACGCCCACCGCCCCCGCAAATCGGTAATTTGTGATTATTAAGCAAACTATTAAACTTATAATGTTCTGCTTTGCTACGTATAAAGCTATATACCATACGAACATATGCTCCAAATTACAATTCGATCGGACCAATAACACAGAAGTTATTCAAGTCAACGTTTTCGGTACAAATGTACGAGCAGCAGCCTGCGCGCTACTTTAGCAGTTGACGTGGACGTCGACGTCACTCTTAACGTGCGTCGCTGTGTGAGTGTGAGCGAGAAAGCTATATGTAGGAGAAGTATTTGTGCAAAATTTCTGTTTGAAATTATGAGTGTGGTTACTCGTTTGTAACGGATTTTAAAAATTGGGAGAAGGGTATCCTACTGTCGGGCGTTCGACTGTAGCCCTACCTTCTTGTTTATACCCTTCGACCATTGAAAATGGTCAAAAAAGGGTATACTAACTTTGTGAAATGTATGTAACAGGGATAAGGAGGCGTGGCAGACCCAATAAAGTATATATATTCATACTCAGGATCACTAGCCGAGTCGATTGAGCCATGTCCGTCTGTCCGTCTGTTTGTTTGAGACAATGGATCTCAGCTATTAAAAGAGCTAGAGACTCCAAATTTGGCATGGAGGTTCCTATATTTCTCAGGCAGGTGAAGTTTATTTCAAATGTTTGGTGCCACGCCCACCGCCCCCGCAAATCGGTAATTTGTGATTATTAAGCAAACTATTAAACTTATAATGTTCTGCTTTGCTACGTATAAAGCTATATACCATACGAACATATGCTCCAAATTACAATTCGATCGGACCAATAACACAGAAGTTATTCAAGTCAACGTTTTCGGTACAAATGTACGAGCAGCAGCCTGCGCGCTACTCTAGCAGTTGACGTGGACGTCGACGTCACTCTTAACGTGCGTCGCTGTGTGAGTGTGAGCGAGAAAGCTATATGTAGTAGAAGTATTTGTGCAAAATTTCTGTTTGAAATTATGAGGGTGGTTACACGTTAGTACCGGATTTTAAAAATTGGGAGAAGGGTATCTTACTGTCGAGCGCTCGACTGTAGCCATATCCACTTGTTTTTATTTAAAAAGTCTGCGTTCAGGAGGATATATTTCGAAAATCAGGTAAATTAAAGTCGTTTTCTTTATTTATAATTATTTCGATGGTATGCTCTTTTGGAGTATCTATAGGGGTTACGGAGTTGCTGTGTTCCGTGTTTGCTTATGCTTGTTTCGAGTACTGTTGAACTGTGCTCCCCTGGAACAAATTGCGAGAATATCGTGCCAGTAAATCAAAATTGGCTTCTAATGTTTGTCTTGTCAGAGCTTCAGCTCTGTAGATAAAATCATCTACTGACAGATATCCTTTGCCAGTAAATCGCAATTTCCACTTTGTCATTAATTGGGTAATACGATCAGGCCTTAGATCAGTTGTTTCACTTGGAGTGAGACGGGGATTGTTATTCTGTTGACTCGAGGGAGTCAAAACGGCTGGCATTGTTTCAGTTTGCACCGATGTTTGATTAAACATCCGCTGACATCCAATTTCTATACTCTTTAACAGTTGAGTTTGCCTAATAGAAAACCTCGGCTAAAGCTACGGTTTGCCTTCGAGTGGCGTCTCCTAAAGCTTGTGTGATCAGTAGCGCTAAGTTATTACTATTAGAAACCAATCTTGTCTACCAATACGGGACTCATCAGATGACTGCTGCCTATTAGCATTCTTCTCGGCTTCTACCCTATCCGCCATTGCTCTACCCCTGGTTGAAATTCCACTTTGGCTAAAAGAGGAGGGTCTATAACCTGAAAGCAGATCGTCGTTGGCTTCTTCCCTAGGATTTTCTCCTGGACTACGACTGACTGGCTTTTTTTTTTTTTATCCATATTATTCCGCTTGGGAAATTAGGGCCTTTACTAAAGCCTTCCATCGAACTCTATTTTGCGCCGTCTGTTTAGCTCTGTCCCACGTTGTGCTCGATTGGGTCAGTTCTTGGAGGATGGTTCTTCTCCAGGTCATCTTTGGTCTTCCGATTCCTCTGCTGCCTTGGGGATTCCAGTCCAATGCCATCCTGACTATACTGCTTGGGTTCCTTCTGAGAAAATGACCTATCAACGTCCATTTTTATACCCTTCGACCATTGAAAATGGTCAAAAAAGGGTATACTAACTTTGTGCAATGTATGTAACAGGCATAAGGAGGCGTGGCAGACCCCACAAAGTATATATATTCTTGCTCAGGATCACTAGCCGAGTCGATTGAGACATGTCCGTCTGTCTGTCCGTCTGTATGAGGGAACAGATCTCAGCTATTAAAAAAGCTAGAGACACCAAATTTGGTATGGAAGTTCCTATATATAATAGGCAGATAAAGTTTATGTTAAATGTTTGATGCCACGCCCACCGCCCCCGCAAATCGGTAATTTGTTATTATTAAGCAAACTATTAAACTTATAAAGTTTTGCTTTGGTATGTATAAAGCTATATGCCATACGAACATATTCTCCAAATTACAATTCGATCGGACCAATAACACAGAAGTTATTCAAGTCAATGTTTTCAGTACAAATGTACGAGCAGCAGCCTGCGCGCTGCTTTCAGTAGTTGACGCCGACGTCGACGTCACTCTTAACGTGCGTCCATGTGTGAGTGTGAGCGAGAAAGCAATATGTAGTGGAAGTATTTGTGCAAAATTTCTGTTTGAAATTATGAGTGTGGTTACACGTTTGTAACGGATTTTAAAAATTGGGAGAAGGGTATCCTACTGTCGGGCGTTCGACTGTAGCCATATCCACTTGTTTTCTTTCTTATTTGGAGGTGTATAGGGGGCTCACCTGTGACCCAAGCCAGTTCTGCATTGGATATTCTGTTTGGCCAGAATATCCCGCATGTAATCCTCAAGCATTTGTTGCTGAAGACTTGCAGTCTCTGTGTCAACTTCTTGGTGGTGAGCCATGTCTCACTACCATATAGCAGTATGGACTAAACGCATGCATTTTAAATTCGGAGCTTTGTTCGCCTGCTTATTATTTTGTTGCTCCCAAATGCTGATCGGGCTTTGGCAAGTCGGTTTGTGACGTCCTCTTCCGCTCCGCCATTGGTGATGATGGTGCCAAGGTATGGGAAACTTTAGACGAACTCTATTGCGTTCCCATATATGGTGATGTTCCCTAGACTAGAGTGGTTGAAGCGCATTGCCTTGGTCTTGGCTTCGATAATCTTAAGTCCGATCTTGCTTGCTAGCCTGGCGAGGTCATCAGTCTTGGTCTGGATGTCGCAGAGCTCCATGTGATACCACGCTTGGGGTTGCACACTTCCTTCATGAGCTCGTCGACCACGATGTTGAAGAGTAGCGGTGACAATGGGCAACCTTTGTCTGGAAAAGTGCACTTGTTTTCCCGTTGTGCAGTACCGCCAAGTTGGCATTATCATACATCGATTTGATGATCGTAATGATGTTGGTGGGTACTCCTTTCCTTGCCAGTGCTCTCCATATTGCCGCTCTGTCCACTGAATCAAGCGCCTTCTTGAAGTCTATGAACAGTAGGTAGAGTGGTGCTCTCCATTCCACAGCTTGTTCGGTGATTATGCGTTGTGTATATGCCTGGTCTACTGACTGGCATATATCAAGATTTTAGTAACAGAAACTAATGAAAATATTTGCACAAAACATAGCTAAAAGAAAGTCTTATCTCAATGCCCGGTGGGTATATATGTGTTTAGCATACATTTAATGTGGACAGAATTGTTGTGATTGTATAGCTGTAGTTTGTAAAATTTGATTACAAAATATTCAAGCCACATATTCACAACTACAAGATAGAGATAGAAAAGAAGCAAAAAAAAGATTTCTCAACTGATCTCCTATACTCTAGCTGGCATCGGACGTGTCTTGAATGAACCGTGAACCAAAACACAGAGATTATCTGATTGTTCAAGACTTACACCGGAGAGAGACTAATACGCTTCGTATATTGCTCTATCTCAACGATGTAGGTGTATATCAACAACAAAGAGAACAGAAGAGTATTTGTAGGGTCAAAGTTCGGATATGTATCTCAAACATATCGGCTATCCAGAATCTTTCGAATACAAAAGTGAGAAAAATAAAGAGAACAACGAAAAGAGCTTTTGTTGTCTAATTTAGGTCGAAGCATAGTTGACAGAAGCTTTTCTGCTATCCAGACGCATAGACAGGAGGACTGAAAAGAGAGAGAGAAGAAATAGTAGAAACGACAGAGAGGAGGGACAGAAAAAGCTCTCTTATCATGTCAAGGTCGAAGCATCGTTCTAAACAGCTGATTTGCTATCAAGACGTAATGATAAACAAGTGGGTAAGGCTACAGTCGAGTGCTCGACAGTAAGATACCCTTCTCCCAATTTTCTAAATCTGTTATATGTCGTGTAACTACATATATCTTACTCGCTCGCACTCATACAGCGACGCACGTAAAGAGTAAAGCGACACGACGCAACGTCGACGTCGACGTCAATTGCTCAAAGCAGCGCGCAGGCTGCTGCTCTCGCATTTGTATTGAAAACGTTGACTTGAATAACTCCTGTGTTATTGATCGGATCGGATTGTAATTTGGAGAATATGTTCATATTGCATTCAGCTTTTTACATACCAAAGTAGAACTTTATAGGTTTAATACTTTGCGTAATAATCACGAATTACCAATTTGCGGGGGCGGTGGGCGTGGCATAAAACATTTGAAATAAACTTTATCTGCTTGGTAAACATGGGAACCTCCATGCCAAATTTGGTGTCTCTAGCTCTTTTAATAGCTAAGACCCGTTGTCTCAAACAGACAGACGGACAGACGGACAGCCGGACAGACGGACAGACGGACAGACAGACGGACATGGCTCAATCGACTCGGCTAGTGATCCTGAGCAAGAATATATATACTTTATGGGGTCTGCCACGCCTCCTTATGCCTGTTACATACATTGCACAAAGTTAGTATACTTTTTTGACCATTTTCAATGGTCGAAGGGTATAAAATGTAAAAGACGAAAAGATGCACTTAAGTAAGTCAGACGGTGGAGTTGACTAATATTCGTTGAATACTTTTGAAAATCGGCTTGCCGGTTGCTGGCCGACATGTTGGGCGCCACAAATAATATTCTGTAGCATTTCACGTAGAAATACGTGAGTATTGAGTATTGAGTATTTCCTAACCAGCCGATGGTCATTACATAGAACCTCTGCACGCAATAAATACGGCTAGGCTTCGGGTGAGGGAATTGGGTGGGTCATCTGATTTGGTGTGCTATATGTATATGCTGGCCGAGTCTACAGAGAATTTATTTGATTTCGCGATCATATTGGGGATTGCTAAGCTTAAATGCACCTGAGTCAAAAGTAAAGAAGACAGTGAAAGAGAAGAACAATATAATAATAAGGAACAATATGGCGTTATATAGAAACATTTGCAATTAAATAAAATTAATTAAAAGTTAAAAGCGAATAAAATAATTATATATAATATTATAGTTTAAAGTTTAGGTTGAACGCATTTTCTCTTTAAGTTAGGGTATTCAGTGTTTTCCTATTAGAGTAACAAATCAACAACCAAAGATAATATAGTGAAAACAGACAAACGTGACAAATAACTAGACACAAAAGATGGCGAGGACTCACTCAAGATAGCATTTCGTATTCATTTTTAAACCCTTCGACCATTGAAAATGGTCAAAAAAGGGTATACTAATTTTGTGCAATGTACATATGTAACAGGCATAAGAAGGCGTGGCAGACCCCATTCCTGCGCAGGATCACTAGCCGAGTCGATTGAGCCATGTCCGTCTGTCTGTCTGTCTGTCTGCTATTAAAAAAGCTAGAGACACCAAATTTGGAATGGAGGTTCCTATATATAATAGGCAGATAAAGTTTATTTCAAATATTTGATGCCACGCCCACCTCTCCGCAATTCTGTTAGTTACGACGTCGACGTTGCGTCTCTTTACGCGCGTCGCTGTGTGATTGTGAGCGAGTAAGTTATATGTATTGGAAGTATTTGTGCAGAATACTCTGTTTGAAATTATGAGTGTGGTTACACGTTTGTAACGGATATAGAAAGTTGGGAGAAGGGTATATTACTGTCGAGCGCGCTCGACTGTAGCCTTACCGACTTGTTAACGTTTCACTTTTATATATTATTTTATTCTCCGTGGGAGAATTCTCGCTACCGGCTTCGCTGGCTGCTCACGATCAATTACCCTCGGCCTAATTTCACAACACTCGTTTTCACTGCCGCGAACATGTCACCGCTGCTGCGTACATGTCGCCGCTGCTTGCCTGTCGCCGCTGCCTTTGGCCGATCTCGGCTGGCTGCTGCGGCTCCGCTCGCGCTTTGCACGGCGCCGTTCGCATTTACTACATGTCCGGCGCCTCTGCTTGTCTAGCGTCGCTGCCCGATTAGCGACGCTGCTGGCTTAGTGTCGCTGCTGGCTTAGCGTCGCTGTCTGTCTGCTGTAATTGTTTGGTTAAAACACTGGAGGTATTTCGGTTGCCATGTAATTGTTTGATTAAAACACTGGAGGTATTTTGGTCGCCATGTAATTGTTTGGTTAAACCGCTGGAGGTGATGATGTTCTTAAGATCTTCATATAAAAGGTTTCTTAGCCTAAAGCTTCGAAGCAGCGCTGCCAGCGTAGGCTGCAGCGCAGCGACACTTATATGCATATCTTATGTATATAAATGTATTGTCACCAAACGACGACTCTGGAGGAGGAGGAGCACTATAGGCACCCATAGTAAGCGGTCAGCGCATAGCCAGCGTGGGAATGCTGACTATGCATTTATGTATGTATATACGTTAGCCCCTTCAAGTGGATACATACGCGTAATATGAGCATCCACTTGAAGAAAATATTGAAAATTTAAAAATATTGATATTAACAATTGTTAAAATAAAAACAAGTCGGAAAGGCTACAGTGGAGCGCGCCCGTATATACACGCTACAACTTTGCGAAAAACACATCTCGCAGTCTCAAATTTGTTTTTCTAACTCGCCTTATCATTATCATCGATTTTAAAAGAAGATGTAGCATAATGCAAAAAAAAACAAGACGAAAAGGCTACAGTCACGCGGTGACTGTAAGAGGCCATGGATTTTAAGTGTACATATATATTTAAAGTAAACCATAAAAAAACAAGTGAGTAGGGCTACAGTCGAACGCCCGACAGTAGGATACCCTTCTCCCAATTTTTAAAATCCGTTACAAACGTGTAACCACACTCATAATTTCAAACAGAAATTTTGCACAAATACTTCTACTACATATAGTTTTTTCGCTCACACTCACACAGCGACGCACGTTAAGAGTGACGTCGACGTCGACGTCGGTGTCAACTACTGAATGCAGCGCGCAGGCTGCTGCTCGTACATTTGTACTGAAAACGTTGACTGAATAACTTCTGTGTTATTGATCCGATCAGATTTTAATTTGGACAATATGTTTGTATGGCATATAGCTTTATACATACCAAAGCAGAACTTTATAAGTTTAATAGTTTGCTTAAAAATCACAAATTACCTTTTGCGGGGCGGTGGGCGTGGCATCACACATTTAACATAAACTTCATCTGCTTGGGAAATATAGGAACCTCCATGCCAAATTTGGAGTCTCTAGCTCTTTTAATAGCTGAGATCCGTTGTCTCAAACAGACAGACGGACAGACAGACGGACATGGCTCAATCGAATCGGCTAGTGATCCTGAGCAAGAATATATATACTTTATGGGGTCTGCCACTCCTCCTTATGCCTGTTACATACATTGCACAAAGTTAGTATTCCCTTTTTTGACCATTTTCAATGGTCGAAGGGTATAATAAAGCAAAATGTATTTTTAGTATATTTAATATAATTGTTTTGTTTCTTATGGGTGGCCAAGCCTACAAAATATATTAAGAATTTAACATTTTTAACCTATCTTTATGGACTATCTGTTTTTAGGCCATGGATTTTAAAAAAATACATGGTCTATTAGGTTTGTCGGAATGTGCGTAACAGGCAGAAGGAGACATCTGCGACCCCATAAACTATATATATTCTTACTCAGGATCACTAGCCGAGTCGATCTAGCCATGTCTGTCTGTCCGTCTGTCTGTCTGTCTGTCCGTCTGTCCGTCTGTATGAGGCAACGGTTCTCAGCTATTAAGAAAGCTAGAGACTCCAAATTTTGCAGAAAGATTCATGTATATCCTAGGCAGTAAACGTCATTTTCAAATTTTGGTTACCACGCCCACCGCCCCCGTAAATCAGAAATTAATTTTAAATATCCGATTATTGAGCAAAGTATTGAAGTCTTAACTTTCAGCTTTGGCATACATCTAGATAAATACGTTGTGAACTTATTCTATAAATTGCAACCCGATCGGGTAATAAACATAAAAGTTACGTAAGTTAACGTTCTCTATTGATTTGTGATGCCTTGCCTGCTGCTGCTGCCAGCCATGTGCGTTTTCGATCTTTTTAATGCGAAAGTGGTTACGTGTGTATTTGAGATCGAAATAGTAACTTACCCGCAGAGCCAGCAGTTGCGGCGATAGTCAAATGTGTTGAGAGGCCGGCAATCGAACAATGAAGAGATAGAGGTTCAACCCTCAGAAGAGGCGGTTGAGTTTTAATTAATTACCTTTTTTTGGCTTCTAAACGTTTTTTTTTCATCATTATAACATTTAGTTTCATTTATCATATTTCAACAAATTATCTCATTCAATCCAATAGAAGTGTTATTGTTGTACAAGACAATATGACACATTTGACCTAATGGTCTAAATATGCAATTTTAGCGTGCGCGGAGCGCAGCAACGGTGTTCTAGTTGTTCGGATGACGGACTCCTATGCAATCAGCCAGGATTCGAGTCCTCATTTATGCATTTCTTCCATTTATTAATATTTATCGTATCAATTTTATATTAAGTGTTAAATTTTGCCTTTTAAGATGTTTTGCATGCTGTACTTATGCGTGCAAGCATACAATACATGCATGCGAAGCTCACACATGCATACATATGTATGTATATGCGTGTGAGGCAATACACAAAACGTGAGGCAGGTCAGTGCATTTTTAACGGACGTCTAAATTAAAGAAGAAGCAGTTGACGCTGCTGTGTGTGTGTGTAACGAATATTGGCACACGCCAAAAATATAGATATCTCTCTCTCGTTCTAACTTATGCTATCGACTCTTGTCTATTCTGCTTGCTTTGTCCCTTCAATACTTTTTTTATGGTTAACTTTAAATATATATATTAACGAATTCAGACCGAGGGTTTAATAAAAAAACAAAAACACAGTTGTTTTCTAAGTCTTTTTATTAATTAAACACTTTTTATTTTTCTTCCAAAGGAAGAACTAGAGCCATCAGATTATCTTCGGTTGATAATAGACTTTAGTGAGCTATCGCGGTTGATAGCGTACTCGGTGATCGGGATTAAGCTGAATTAAACTGAAAGTTTACTGAACTCTCCTGAACTGAACTGAACTACTGCTTGGAAGCGCGCCTGGGTTTATATAGGCAGAGTGGGTGTTAAGAGAGCAAACTCTTTAAGAGAGTTTGGCTAATTTGATTCTAATGTTCTCTTTGAGAGAGTTTGACTGATTTGATTTTGATGTTCTCTCATTGAGAGAGGGAGAGGTTCCCAATAAATAGAGGTAATTGGAGAATCCTGAGACAAGTGCCTGAGCGGAAGCTCGGGTGATAAAGTTTTGTTATTTCAGTTGGCTCGCTCTAAACATTGGGCGGAGACCCGGGTGATGAAGCTTTATTATTTCAGTTGGCTCGCTGTAAACATTGGGGTTAGCCAAGTGATCGAATTGGGGGACAATTGTTTGGGTGATCAGGTTCTATTATTTCAGTTGGCTCGCTGTAAACATTGGGGCTAGCCAAGTGGTCGAATTGGGGGACAATTATTTGGGTGATCGGGTTTCTAGATTTATGATCTGTGGGAACCAAAGTTAATCGAAGGGCTCTCGTTCTTTGATTACATATTGTACTTATACATTAATGTGTGTATGTGCGTTTTACAATAATGGTGCTTATACATTAATGTGTGTATGTGCGTTTTACAATAATGTGCGTGTGTGTGTGTGGGATTGGGGAGTTTAAAGTGTGGGTGTAGAATGGATATGTCACTTCCCCATCCTTAAGAAAAAGGCCTGTCCTCAGGCAATAACTTTAGGGTACAATACAGGGTTACTTGCTGAAGGTACATTATTTTCTGTTTCAGGACTTATGATAGTTTCATTTTCTGGATTTTGATTCTTGAATTTTACAATTAATTTTTGTGGTATAGTCTTATATTTATAAATTAAGTATAATGCTGCGATTATAATTATTATTACCAATGTTGTGATTGTTATTATTTGGAAGACATTATTAGTTTGAGTGTGTTGTTCAATTATTTCTTTTGCCTGAATGTATTCAAGTGGTTCAAGTTTTGTTACATTATTGTTTACATAGATAGTTTGAGTGTAGTCTAACATTGTGTTGGTAATCAAAATTTCTTCTAACTGAATGGAACAATTAAATGCTTTTATCATGTTATTACCTTCTATTATAATTTCTCTATTAATACAATTTTGATTTAACATAGTTTTGGGAAGGTTCCAAGTTGTGATTATATTAGGTTCAACATATTTTATTTCAAAATCAGAGCGTGTTTTACTGTATCTACATTGTGTTGAGACTTGATTAAGTATACCTGTTATGCATTTATTTATGATCAAGCTTTGAGAACTTGCTATAAAAGTTTGATTGTTATGCGAAAAATATTTGTCATGTATTGTTTCAGTTAGTATGTTATTGTTTTCGTCGGGGTATGGTATTATTTCGAAAATAGGTGTTTTAATTATTTCTCTCGGAATGTGGGATATTATCAAAATTTCGTTAGTGTCAGATTTAAGCCAAGCAGAAGTTTTGATATTAAGAATTTTTTCAGAATTTACGTGAGTAAGGGAATCATGTTTTAAAAGTTTTGGATTAAAGATACCTAAGCGTGTCAGTTGCATACCAAGTTCTATGTCTTCTATGTATTCGGTAAATTGTTGTAAGTTGAAATTTAGTAAGGCTAACATTTGGTCTCCTTCAAAATTATTGTTTAATTGATTGGTTACTTTTATTCCTTCATTAATGGCTTCTATTACATGGTTGAGTTCGCTTATTTGTATATTGTTTTTGGAAATATTACCTATTTGTTGTTGTAATTCTTCTTTATCTTCTTGATCTAATGTGCCGAATAAGTATTTGTAAATAGTTCCCATAAAATTTGCAAGACCGCGTTTGTTACGCTTTGCAATTCTAATGCCATTCATTTCTCTATTGAGTTTTTCTGTTAGGTACTGAATTTGTGGTAAATTTTCAAAAATTTGTGTTTGTTTGATAAGTTCTTCATAAATGATTTCGGTTTTAGTTAAATTAATAGATAAGTAATGATATTCATAGTTTATAGGTAAATCAATTGATCCGGTTTGAAAGATTAGGTAACCGTTTTTGGCCTGAATAGGGGTTACTTCTAGGTTTTGCGTGCTAATTGTTGATAGTAGGCATAACATGATTATCATGATCGGGAATGAGCCTGGAATTATCATTATTATATTTACTTTTATTAATTTTCTTTTTCTTTTTAAACTTAGATTTATAATGTATTATCTTTCTACCTCTATTTGTTTCTTCATAGTGTTTATCATCTATTTGTCTTAAGTTTCCTGTCTTTCTAAATGGGTTAGTTGTTTTTGATCTAACCAGAGGAGATTCTCTGAAATTAGTGTCTATATTGTAGTCTTGTCTACTTTCGTTGAGTTTGTCAATTTTGTCTATTTTATTTTGCTGCGTGTTATAGGCAGGGGTGCCTGCATAAATGAAGATGTCTGCTGGTGTTCGACCAGTTGTGTTGTGTTTTGTTTTATGATTGTATACGTAAAGTATTTTTTCGAACTTAGTGAATTGGTTTTCTGGTTCATTCTCGCTTGTAATTATTCTTAGTTTTTCGTTGACAGTTTTATGAAATCTCTCAATATCAGAAATTCCATTTTTACTCGTTGTTACGTTTAAGGTTACTCCTTCTGAATCTAACCAGAGCTTGAGTGCGGTGCACATGAAGGCGGAGTCTTTGTCGGCTTTTATTTCTATGGGTTTACCCATGTCATTGAATATACGTAAAATAGCTCTTTTAGCTTCAAGCCAATCTCTACTATTTACTTCTATCAGGGAGGCGTATTTAGAATAAATATCAATACATGATAGGAATTGTTTATTGTTTATCAAATAAAAATCCATGACATACTTGTCTCTGGGGTTGAAAGTTTCTGGGGTTATTTCCAGGGCTAATTTGTATTTCTATGTTCGGTTTTTGCAATGTTACAGATTTCACATTCATTTATGATATTTTGGATAAGTTTCGATAATCGGGGTAATAATAAAGTTCTTTGAACTGAAGAGTGATCTTTTCTATGCCTGGATGTAATAATTCTTTATGTGTTTTGAGGATAATTTCTTTAAATTGAGCATATGTTTGGATATCTATTAGTTTACCACTGGTTCTCATAGTTTTAGTGAAATTGTCGGGACTTATGATTTGAATATAAGCATTTTGAAAGATTTTAAAGTCGGCTTCATTAGGGAAGTAAATAACACTTTTCTTAGTGCAGAGGTATTCTTTAATTAAGGTTTTGGCAAGGGTGTCGGTCATTTCTTTGTAACTAATTTTTATTCTTGTTTTATGAAAGTATCTTATTATTTGGACATCGTCAAAATTATCTTTTAAGAATTCTAATTGTCTGTTGTAATAATTGAGGGGTCTTTCGATTAAGGAAATGTGGCTTTGATTGTCTTCTTGTGCGCTATGCACGGTAGCTGCTGTAGTAATGGAGACTGGGTTATCTTCTCCTAGGAAGTTTTCTTGAATTTTAACTCTGGATAAGGCATCAGCGACATGATTTTCCTTACCAGGTAGGTATTGGATATTATAATCATATTCATTTAACTTTATCTTCCATCTTTGTAATTTCATATTGGGTTCTTTTACGTTACTTAGCCATACAAGTGGCCTATGATCGCTTAATATTTCGAACTTTCTACCGAATAAGTAAGACCTGAAATATTTTGTTGCCCATACTATAGCTAATAGTTCTTTTTCTATTGCTGAGTAATTGAGCTCGTGTTCATTAAGAGTTCTGCTTGCATAGCAGATGGGTTTATGCTCTTGAGATAATACAGCACCTATAGCTATATTACTCGCGTCTGTTGTTAATGAAAATTTCTTTTCGAAGTTAGGGTATATTAGTATTGGATCAGACGTGATAAGTACTTTTAGTTTTTCGAAAGCGGACATGTAATCGGTATCTTCTGTATTGATTATTGCTCCTTTTTTTAATTTGAGTGTCATTGGTTTTGCTATTTTTGCAAAATTGGGGATAAACTTACGGTAAAATCCGCAGAGTCCAAGAAAAGACTTTATTCCTTTTGTGGTTTTAGGAATGGGAATATTAACAATTGCGTTTATTTTGTTGGGGTTCGGTTTTATACCGTCTGTTGTGATAATGTGACCAAGAAATTCAGTTTCTTTCTTTAGAAATTCACATTTGTCAAGTTGCAATTTTAAGTTAGCTGATCGTAGCTTTTCGAATACTCTTTTCAATGATATTATGTGTTCCTCTAATGAAGTGGAATAAATGATAATATCATCTAAGTAAACTAGACAATCCTTGTAGATTAAATCTTCTAGGAGGTTGTTCATGCAACGTTGAAAAGTTGCTGGTGCATTTTTCAGACCAAAGGGCATACGAAGATATTCGTAATGTCCGTGTTTTGTTGAAAATGCTGTTTTGGATATTGATTGCGGGTCCATTTGAATTTGATGGAAACCTTTAGCTAAATCAATAGTTGAGAAGTATTGACAGCGTCCAAGCTTGTCTAATATTTCGTCCATTACAGGAATAGGGAATTTGTCGTCAATGGTTATTTCATTGAGACTGCGATAGTCTATGACTAATCGAAATTTTGGTTTGCCAGAAGCATCGCTTTTCTTTGGGACAATCCAAATTGGAGAACAATAAGGGGATTTAGATTTCCTAATTATATTTTGTTCTATCATTTCGTTAATTTGTTTGTTGACCTCTTGATCAAACGCT
Organism: Zaprionus tsacasi; assembly: GCA_018904105.1. NCBI lineage: Eukaryota > Metazoa > Arthropoda > Insecta > Diptera > Drosophilidae > Zaprionus > Zaprionus tsacasi. The sequence goes on from JAEIFR010000096.1 coordinate 42,018, forward strand.
TGGGGGTATTTATAAGGTTTTTTATAAATAGGTTCTTCGTGCTTTGTAAGAATAGAATGTTTAATCGTATCTGTGAAGGTCAAATTTTCACCTTCTCTGTACTGAATATCATTGTACTCTAACAAAACATGCGAAAGTTGTTCCCTTTCTTCTGTATTCAGATGTTCCAATCTGAATACATTGGATTCTCTTAACTCGTCGTCTAAGGCGAAGTTAGAGGGTATTTCTAGAAGGACTTCTTCTATGTTTAGAGGTTCTTCCTCTATTTTAGATAGACTGGGGCACTCATTGGTAGCTTGGGACCTATCTTGTTGTTCGTGGGGATTCCACATTTTTTCTAGAAGGGCTTCTTCTATGTTTAGAGGTTCTTCCTCTATTTTAGATAGACTGGGGCACTCATTGGTAGCTTGGGACCTATCTTTTTTGAAAGAGGTTTTCTTTCTTTTTTGTGTTTTAGGAGGGGCTTCCTCTTGGTCAGATAGACTGGGGTACTCATTGGTAACTTGGGACCTATCTTGTTGTTCGTGGGAATTCCACGTTTTAATTTCTAGGAGGGTTTTCTCCTTTTTTGGGGTAAGTAGAGGTGTTTCCTTTGTGTTAGATGACTTAGGGCACTCGTTGGTAGCCTTGGACTCATCTGTTTGGGTGTGGTCGTACCACATTTTAAATGGATATCCATTTATATTGACCGTTTGAGTTGAGTAGTTAATTTGAGCATTAGTTGACTCTAAATAATTTCTACCTAACAGTAAGTCATAATTTTCTGAGAAATTGTGAATAAAAAAGGTTTGTTTAGTAGGACATAGTTTGCTTGAATGCAATGAAACGCTTTGGTTTAATATTATAGTGCCATTTATAGTGTGGACTTTTACTTTAGAAGGCTTGGTTGGAAAATTGAAAAAATTTTGTTTCATAATATTGATAGATGAACCAGTGTCTACTAGGCATCTAAGGGTAATATTATTCATTTTAATTTTTAAGAATGGGTTTCCTCTTCTTCTGAATCGCTTTCCGATTCCGAGGCTGGTTGAAGAAAATTTTCGCCTGTGTCCATTTTGTATTGGCCACTAGCATTTTCTCTTTGCCTTTTAACTGGAGGGTTTGGTGCATTGCTACCTTGTTGTTGGTAATTAAGGGAATTTTGGGCTCTACCCGAATTTAGTTTTTGTTTAAATTCATTGAAAACTTGTGGATTTGATTCCACTGGTTTGGAACTAGTGCTTGGAGAGGATTTATTTGTGACATGCATTGCATTGTTCACGAAATTTTGATTTTGTCCTTTACTCTTTAAGTTTTGAGAAGGATTTGATTTAGAATTATTTTGGGGTTTTGTTCTGTCGTTGTAAGTTAATTCGTATACGTCTTCTTCTTGCGCTACTTGTTTAAGTTTGGATACTGTTGAAATATCAGATCTAGCAAGAGTCATGAATAGCCTATCAGGTAACTTTCTCTTGATTACTTTTTTAATGGTAGTGTTTAATGCATTTGTGTAATATATGGTGTTATTCATATCGTTTTCTAACATGAGTTTGTTTGATATTATAAATGACTTAGTTTCTAAATCTTCAACGAACTTACGAATAGTTCCGGGGAAAGGTGTGTTGTAAAGACGTCGTAACAACTCCTCACATGGTGTTTGGGTTTTGTACTCGTCGATAAGGGCACTCCTTAGGTCTGGCCAGCTTCTGGCTCCTGAAAGTTGGGATACGCGTTGGGTATCTCCTGTGAGTTGCATCTCAATGGCACTGAAGAACACATGCTTCTGTCTGTTGTCACTTGTTGGGTATAGTTGGAGTATGAACTCGATCCTTTTGATGAAGGCACTGAGCTCTTGCGTGTTTCCGTTAAATACAGGTATTTGTCTTACTTGACCTAATGCCTGATTAAGGTGGGGCTCCGACAATAGTTGAACTTGTTCGGTTGCCATTGTTATTTTGTTTTAGCAGGGTTTGTTATTTTTTGGTTGTTTTTACACTTTTTTGGTTGTTTTTACACTTTTATTGTTTTTGGTTGTTTTTACACTTTTATTGTTCTTGGTTGTTTTTACACTTTTATTGTTCTTGCAGTAGATTGACTATTGTGTGTCAATCACCGTAAGTTCTTTGGCGGATAAAACGATTTTATTGTATTACGAGGTCAAGTTTAATTTAGCGCCGATTCGCGTGGTTCAATCACAAAAGATACGCTTGGTCGTACAAGGATCTTTTATCACTAGATTGATATCGGTAAACGAGTCGCACAACTTTTCCGTTTTATCCTACCGGCTGCGCCATTAACGAATTCAGACCGAGGGTTTAATAAAAAAAAACAAAAACACAGTTGTTTTCTAAGTCTTTTTATTAATTAAACACGTTTTATTTTTCTTCCAAAGGAAGAACTAGAGCCATCAGATTATCTTCGGTTGATAATAGACTTTAGTGAGCTATCGCGGTTGATAGCGTACTCGGTGATCGGGATTAAGCTGAATTAAACTGAAAGTTTACTGAACTCTCCTGAACTGAACTGAACTACTGCTTGGAAGCGCGCCTGGGTTTATATAGGCAGAGTGGGTGTTAAGAGAGCAAACTCTTTAAGAGAGTTTGGCTAATTTGATTCTAATGTTCTCTTTGAGAGAGTTTGACTGATTTGATTTTGATGTTCTCTCATTGAGAGGGAGAGGTTCCCGATAAATAGGGGTAATTGGAGAATCCTGAGACAAGTGCCTGAGCGGAAGCTCGGGTGATAAAGTTTTGTTATTTCAGTTGGCTCGCTCTAAACATTGGGCGGAGACCCGGGTGATGAAGCTTTATTATTTCAGTTGGCTCGCTGTAAACATTGGGGTTAGCCAAGTGATCGAATTGGGGGACAATTGTTTGGGTGATCAGGTTCTATTATTTCAGTTGGCTCGCTGTAAACATTGGGGCTAGCCAAGTGGTCGAATTGGGGGACAATTATTTGGGTGATCGGGTTTCTAGATTTATGATCTGTGGGAACCAAAGTTAATCGAAGGGCTCTCGTTCTTTGATTACATATTGTACTTATACATTAATGTGTGTATGTGCGTTTTACAATAATGGTGCTTATACATTAATGTGTGTATGTGCGTTTTACAATAATGTGCATGTGTGTGTGGGATTGGGGAGTTTAAAGTGTGGGTGTAGAATGGATATGTCACTATATGTACACTGAAAATCCATGGCTTCATACAGTCAACGCGTGACTGTAGCCTTTCCGACTTTTTTTTTTAAAGGAAATAAGTGTGTGTATTGTATTATTAATGAAAATCTTGTGTAACGCACATTAAGAATCCAGTGTCTCTTCAATTCCGTATATCAGATTTATGAAAAATTTTGACGGTCTTGGTTTTAACCGTTACATTCCTATCTTCAGCAATCTCCTCAGCCCTAAAACGTGGGGTGGGGAGTGGACCCAGCGGCAATTCTAGGGCTAATGAAATTTTTGTTCGCGCCGGTATCGACCGAAAATTGTAACTTAATCCAACCTTATCCCTCATACTCTAAGTACGGGACGCTGGAGAGGCCTCGGACATAAAATTTGGGCCTTCCGCGCCTGTTCTCTCTTCTAAGGCATCTTGATGAGGCATGCCACATTCTCAGCACCCTGGTCATTTTCGACAGGGATTGGGGACAAGGGGTCTAGTATAGGCTCCATGTGGTAAAGTTTAGTTGCCCTTTGAAACGGATTTTGGTACTCGAGCAATATTCTCTTCATCCCGGAACCTTCGTTCGAAAGAGCCCTGTAGCCGGAGCTGTGTAACTGACCCGACCGGTTTGATTCTTTCTTAACGGCCGGTCTTGGACCCTGAAAAAGGTTAAAATTTTGGAAACCAACATATCTTGGACCTGATATAGGTCTAACATTCCCTTGATAAAAAGAAGTAAAACGGAAAGCGCCTCTGGACAAACGAACCTCCTCTCCGAGTAACCCCCTGCAACTCCTTACAAAAGAAGTAGGCTTCCTGCAAATCCTTTGGTCTACGCATAACAAGAAGCCTAGATGCATCGTTACCGACTACTCCATATTCTTAAATAGACGGAGAGCAGAGTTTTTTAGAATCAGACAGGACTGTAGACGGACAACCAAAACCTTTTTATTTATGTGAGAATATGTCCTGATGGCATTCACGGAAATTTCCTTGGCTTGAAAAGCACTGATTGGATTTATTTTAAATGTGGTTTTACTGTGTTGATCTTCGATTAGTTTTTTTTCGCGTACATGTGTTGTTTTTTCCTATAATTTCAAATAGTGTTTTATCGTATAATCTGATGGTAAAAAGAAAGGTTTTTTAGAAAAATCTAGTAAAAACTATTGGTTGGCAATGGTTTTTTCGCTATTCGTTTATCATTCTTTTATATTTGTTTATGTTTCATATTTTCTTTTATGGCTTTGTTGTGAATAATTTGGGTATGAAGCGACAGTGACGAGTGAGTTTAGTGAGCATTCGAACTTAGTACTGGGCGCGATGGTCCGTATTTATCCTTTCTGGCCTTGGCCTACTAATGGTACAGTTGCCACACAAACTACTGGGAAGCTTTCTCGGGTGCCTCCACACCACTCAGCCTATCCAGCAAATTGCCACACACTTTAATCAGAATTTATTCGGTTATTATCTCATTTATTCTTCTTTTAATTTACTTACATTATATGTCATTTTATTGGTTCGACACTATGCACATTCCACTCGCAAATAGGCTACAGCGAGTGTAGGCAAATCGCCGCAGTGGGTTGTTACATAAGCCTTTTTTATTTATTTTTTTATGAAGACATTTTTACGCCCGCGTATAATGTGCTCGGCTCCTGGACGGAGACGGTATTAACGCTGCGGCGGGTAGTCTTTATATTTTGTTATGTACGACTTTTTGCGTCCCTTAAGGATTATGTCCCCGCTACAGACAGTAACGGCATTCTCACCGCGGCGGGTGGTCTTTTGTTTTGTTATATACGACTTTTTGCGCGCGTACAGAATGTTTCTCCCGCAACAGGTTGTAGCGGCATTCTCACCACGGCGGGTGGTGGTTTTCTTACTTTCATAGTTCCACTATCATCATCACTACCATTTGTCGCTTGTCGTTATCTTGTTTTACCACATTTCGTGGTTCACTTTTTCCTTTTTAGGCCATGGATTTTAAAAAAATACATGGTCTATTAGGTTTGTCGGAATGTGCGTAACAGGCAGAAGGAGACATCTGCGACCCCATAAACTATATATATTCTTACTCAGGATCACTAGCCGAGTCGATCTAGCCATGTCTGTCTGTCCGTCTGTCTGTCTGTCTGTCCGTCTGTCCGTCTGTATGAGTCAACGGTTCTCAGCTATTAAGAAAGCTAGAGACTCCAAATTTGGCAGAAAGATTCATGTATATCCTAGGCAGTAAACGTCATTTTCAAATTTTGGTTACCACGCCCACCGCCCCCGTAAATCAGAAATTAATTTTAAATATCCGATTATTGAGCAAAGTATTGAAGTCTTAACTTTCAGCTTTGGCATACATCTAGATAAATACGTTGTGAACTTATTCTATAAATTGCAACCCGATCGGGTAATAAACATAAAAGTTACGTAAGTTAACGTTCTCTATTGATTTGTGATGCCTTGCCTGCTGCTGCTGCCAGCCATGTGCGTTTTCGATCTTTTTTAATGCGAAAGTGGTTACGTGTGTATTTGAGATCGAAATAGTAACTTACCCGCCGAGCGTTGGCTCTGCGGCGATAGTCAAATGTGTTGAGAGGCCGGCAATCGAACAATGAAGAGATAGAGGTTCAACCCTCAGAAGAGGCGGTTGAGTTTTAATTAATTACCTTTTTTTTGGCTTCTAAACGTTTTTTTTCATCATTATAACATTTAGTTTCATTTATCATATTTCAACAAATTATCTCATTCAATCCAATAGAAGTGTTATTGTTGTACAAGACAATATGACACATTTGACCTAATGGTCTAAATATGCAATTTTAGCGTGCGCGGAGCGCAGCAACGGTGTTCTAGTTGTTCGGATGACGGACTCCTATGCAATCGGCCAGGATTCGAGTCCTCACGGCGAAAAAAAAATTTACCCATTTTAATTTTTTTATGTTTTGTTGTATTTTATATTTGTTTACATTTATATTTATAAAGCATATGCATTTCTTCCATTTATTAATATTTATCTTATCAATTTTATATTAAGTGTTAAATTTTGCCTTTTAAGATGTTTTGCATGCTGTACTTATGCGTGCAAGCATACAATACATGCATGCGAAGCTCACACATGCATATGCACATATGTATGTATATGCGTGTGAGGCAATACACAAAACGTGAGGCAGGTCAGTGCATTTTTAACGGACGTCTTAATTAAAGAAGAAGCAGTTGACGCTGCTGTGTGTGTGTGTAACGAATATTGGCACGCGCCAAAAATATAGATATCTCTCTCTCGTTCTAACTTATGCTATCGACTCTTGTCTATTCTGCTTGCTTTGTCCCTTCAATACTTTTTTTTATGGTTAACTTTAAATATATATGTACACTGAAAATCCATGGCCTCATACAGTCAACGCGTGACTGTAGCCTTTCCGACTTTTTTTTTTTAAAGGAAATAAGTGTGTGTATTGCATTATTAATGAAAATCTTGTGTAACGCACATAAAGAATCCAGTGTCTCTTCAATTCCGTATATCAGATTTATGAAAAATTTTGAAAGTCTTGGTTTTAACCGTTACATTCAGCAATCTCCTCAGCCCTAAAACGTAGGGTGGGGAGTGGACCCAGCGGCAATTCTAGGGCTAATGAAATTTTTGTTCGCGCCGGTATCGACCGAAAATTGTAACATAATCCCACCTTATCCCTCATACTCTAAGGACGCTGGAGAGGCCTCGGACATAAAATTTGGGCCTTCCGCGCCTGTTCTCTCTTCTAAGGCATCCTGATGAGACATGCCACATTCTCAGCACCGAGCTGATCATAGTAAGGGTCAGATAGACCACCCTGGTCATTTTCGACAGGGATTGGGGACGAGGGGTCTAGTATAGGCTCCATTTTTGGTACTCGAGCAATATTCTCTTCATACTGGAACCTTCGTTCGAAAGAGCCCTGTAGCCGGAGCTGTATAACTGACCCGACCGGTTTGATTCCATCTTAACGGCCTGTCTTGGACCCTGAAAACTTGGGCCTGATATAGGGGTAACATTCCCTTGATAAAAAGACGTAAAACGAAGAGTGCCTCCCTTGCCCGGTGGCGGAGGCTGGACAAACGAATCTCCTCTCCGAGCAACCCCTGCAACTCCTTACAAAAGAAGTAGGCTTCCTGCAAATCCTTTGATCTACGCATAGCTAGAAACCTAGAGGCATCGTTACCGACTCCTCCATTATCTTAAATAGACGGACAGCAGAGTTTTATAGAATCAGACGGGACTGTAGACGGACAACCAAAACTTTTTATTTATGGGAGAATATGTCCTAATGACATTCACGAAAATTTTCTTGGCTTGAAAAGCACTGATTGGATTTATTTTAAATGTGGTTTTACTGTGTTGATCTTCGATTAGGTTTTTTCGTGTACATGTGTTGTTTTTTCCTATAATTTCAATTAGTGTTTTTTTCCGTGTAAGTGCTTGTTTTATCGTATGATCTGATGGAAAAAAGAAAGGTTTTTTAGAAAAATCTAGTAAAAACTATTGGTTGGCAATGGTTTTTTCGCTATTCGTTTATCATTCTTTTATAATTGTTTATGTTTCATATTTTCTTTTATGGCTTTGTTGTGAATAATTTGGGTATGAAGCGACAGTGACGAGTAAGTTTAGTGAGCATTCGAACTTAGTACTGGGCGCGATGGTCCGTATTTATCCTTTCTGGCCTTGGCCTACTAATGGTACAGTTGCCACACAAACTACTGGGAAGCTTTCTCGGGTGCCTCCACACCACTCAGCCTATCCAGCAAATTGCCACACACTTTAATCAGAATTTATTCGGTTATTATCTCATTTATTCTTCTTTTAATTTACTTACATTATATGTCATTTTATTGGTTCGACACTATGCACATTCCACTCGCAAATAGGCTACAGCGAGTGTAGGCAAATCGCCGCAGTGGGTTGTTACATAAGCCTTTTTTATTTATTTTTTTATGAAGACATTTTTACGCCCGCGTATAATGTGCTCGGCTCCTGGACGGAGACGGTATTAACGCTGCGGCGGGTAGTCTTTATATTTTGTTATGTACGACTTTTTGCGTCCCTTAAGGATTATGTCCCCGCTACAGACAGTAACGGCATTCTCACCGCGGCGGGTGGTCTTTTGTTTTGTTATATACGACTTTTTGCGCGCGTACAGAATGTTTCTCCCGCAACAGGTTGTAGCGGCATTCTCACCACGGCGGGTGGTCGTTTTCTTACTTTCATAGTTCCACTATCACATCACTGCCATTTGTCGCTTGTCGTTATCTTGTTTTACCACATTTCGTGGTTCACTTTTTCCTTTTAGGCCATGGATTTTAAAAAAATACATGGTCTATTAGGTTTGTCGGAATGTGCGTAACAGGCAGAAGGAGACATCTGCGACCCCATAAACTATATATATTCTTACTCAGGATCACTAGCCGAGTCGATCTAGCCATGTCTGTCTGTCCGTCTGTCTGTCTGTCTGTCTGTCTGTCTGTCTGACCGTCTGTCCGTCTGTATGAGACACCGGTTCTCAGCTATTAAGAAAGCTAGAGACTCCAAATTTGGCAGAAAGATTCATGATATCCTAGGCAGTAAACTTCATTTTCAAATTTTGGTTACCACGCCCACCGCCCCCGTTAATCAGAAATTAATTTTAAATATCCGATTATTGAGCAAAGTATGGAAGTCTTAACTTTCAGCTTTGGCATACATCTAGATAAATACGTTGTGAACTTATTCTATAAATTGCAACCCGATCGGGAAATAAACGTAAAAGTTACGTAAGTTAACGTTCTCTATTGATTTGTGATGCCTTGCCTGCTGCTGCTGCCAGCCATGTGCGTTTTCGATCTTTTTAATGCGAAAGTGGTTACGTGTGTATTTGAGATCGAAATAGTAACTTACCCGCAGAGCCAACAGTTGCGGCGATAGTCAAATGTATTGAGAGGCCGGCAATCGAACAATGAAGAGATAGAGGTTCAACCCTCAGAAGAGGCGGTTGAGTTTTAATTAATTACCTTTTTTTGGCTTCTAAACGTTTTTTTTTTCATCATTATAACATTTAGTTTCATTTATCATATTTCAACAAATTATCTCATTCAATCCAATAGAAGTGTTATTGTTGTACAAGACAATATGACACATTTGACCTAATGGTCTAAATATGCAATTTTAGCGTGCGCGGAGCGCAGCAACGGTGGTCTAGTTGTTTGGATGACGGACTCCTATGCAAACGGCCAGGGTTCGATTCCCCACGGCGAAAAGAGAATTTACCTATTTTAATTTTTTTTATGTTTTGTTGTATTTTATATTTGTTTACATTTATATTTATAAAGCATATGCATTTTTCGCATTTATTAATATTTATCTAATCAATTTTATATTAAGTGTTACATTTTGCATTTTAAGATGTTTTGCATGCTGTACTTATGCGTGCAAGCATACAATACATGCATGCGTATATGCATGTGAGGCAATCCACAAAACGTGAGGCAGGTCACTGAATTTTTAACGGACGTCTAAATTAAAGAAGAAGAAAGAAGTTGACGCTGGTGTGTGTGTGTGTAACGAATATTGGCACGCGCCAAAAATATAGATATCTCTCTCTCGTTCTAACTTATGCTATCGACTCTTGTCTATTCTGCTTGCTTTGTCCCTTCAATACTTTTTTTTATGGTTAACTTTAAATATATATGTACACTGAAAATCCATGGCCTCATACAGTCAACGCGTGACTGTAGCCTTTCCGACTTTTTTTTAAAGGAAATAAGTGTGTGTATTGAATTATTAATGAAAATCTTGTGTAACGCACATAAAGAATCCAGTGTATCTTCAATTCCGTAAATCAGATTTATGAAAAATTTTGACGGTCTTGGTTTTAACCGTTACATTCCTATCTTCAGCAATCTCCTCAGCCCTAAAACGTGGGGTGGGGAGTGGACCCAGCGGCAATTCTAGGGCTAATGAAATTTTTGTTCGCGCCGGTGTCGACCGAAAATTGTAACATAATCCACATTATCCCTCATACTCTAAGGACGCAGGAGAGGCCTCGGACATAAAATTTGGGCCTTCCGCGCCTGATCTCTCTTCTAAGGCATGCTGATGAGACATGCCACATTCTCAGCACCGAGCTGATCATAGTAACGGTCAGATAGAGCACCCTGACATTTTCGACAGGGATTGGGGACGAGGGGTCTAGTATAGGCTCCATGTGGTAAAGTTTTATTGCCCTTTGGAACGGATTTTGGTACTCGAGCAATATTCTCTTCATACCGGAACCTTCGTTCGAAAGAGACCTGTAGCCGGAGCTGTGTAACTGACCCGACCGGTTTGATTCCATTTTAACGGCCGGTCTTGGACCCTGAAAACGGTTAAAATTTTGGGAACCAACATATCTTGGGCCTGATATAGGTCTAACATTCCCTTGATAAAAAGAAGTAAAACGGAAAGCGCCTCCCTTGCCCGGTGGCGGAGGCTGGAGAAACGAATCTCCTCCCCGAGCAACCCCCTGCAACTCCTTACAAAAGAAGTAGGCTTCCTGCAAATCCTTTGATCTACGCATAACTAGAAACCTAGAGGCATCGTTATCGACTCCTCCATATTCTTAAATAGACGGACAGCAGAGTTTTATAGAATCAGACAGGACTGTAGACGGACAACCAAAACCTTTTCATTTATGCGAGAATATGTCCTGATGGCATTCACGGAAATTTCCTTGGCTTGAAAAGCACTGATTGGATTTATTTTAAATGTGGTTTTACTGTGTTGATCTTCGATAAGTGTTTTTCGTGTACATGTGTTGTTTTTTCCTATAATTTCAATTAGTGTTTTTTTCCGTGTAAGTGCTTGTTTTATCGTATGATCTGATGGAAAAAAGAAAGGTTTTTTAGAAAAATCTAGTAAAAACTATTGGTTGGCAATGGTTTTTTCGCTATTCGTTTATCATTCTTTTATATTTGTTTATGTTTCATCTTTTCTTTATATGGCTTTGTTGTGAATAATCTGGGTATGAAGCGACAGTGACGAGTAAGTTTAGTGAGCATTCAAACTTAGTACTGGGCGCGATGGTCCGTATTTATCCTTTTTGGCCTTGGCCTACTAATGGTACAGTTGCCACACAAACTACTGGAAAGCTTTCTCGGGTGCCTCCACACCACTCAGCCTATCCAGCAAATTGCCACACACTTAAATCAGAATTTATTCGGTTATTATCTCATTTATTCTTCTTTTAATTTACTTACATTATATGTCATTTTATTGGTTCGACACTATGCACATTCCACTCGCAAATAGGCTACAGCGAGTGTAGGCAAATCTCCGCAGTGGGTTGTTACATAAGCCTTTTTTATTTATTTTTTTATGAAGACATTTTTACGCCCGCGTATAATGTGCTCGGCTCCTGGACGGAGACGGTATTAACGCTGCGGCGGGTAGTCTTTATATTTTGTTATGTACGACTTTTTTGCGTCCCTTAAGGATTATGTCCCCGCTACAGACAGTAACGGCATTCTCACCGCGGCGGGTGGTCTTTTGTTTTGTTATATACAACTTTTGCGCGCGTACAGAATGTTTCTCCCGCTACAGTTTGTAGCGGCATTCTCACCACGGCGAGTGGTCGTTTTCTTACTTTCATAGTTCCACTATCACATCACTGCCATTTGTCGCTTGTCGTTATCTTGTTTTACCACATTTCGTGATTCACTTTTTCCTTTTTAGGCCATGGATTTTAAAAAAATTTAAATGTCGGAATGTGCGTAACAGGCAGAAGGAGACATCTGCGACCCCATAAACTATATATATTCTTACTCAGGATCACTAGCCGAGTCGATCTAGCCATGTCTGTCTGTCCGTCTGTCCGTCTGTCCGTCTGTATGAGACAACGGTTCTCAGCTATTAAGAAAGCTAGAGATTCCAAATTTGGCAAAAAGATTCATGTATATCCTAGGCAGTAAACGTCATTTTCAAATTTTGGTTACCACGCCCACCGCCCCCGTAAATCAGAAATTAATTTTAAATATCCGATTATTGAGCAAAGTATTGAAGTCTTAACTTTCAGCTTTGGCATACATCTAGATAAATACGTTGTGAACTTATTCTATAAATTGCAACCCGATCGGGAAATAAACGTAAAAGTTACGTAAGTTAACGTTCTCTATTGATTTGTGATGCCTTGCCTGCAAGCTGCTGCCAGCCATGTGCGTTTTCGATCTTTTTTAATGCGAAAGTGGTTACGTGTGTATTTGAGATCGAAATAGTAACTTACCCACAGAGCCAACAGTTGCGGCGATAGTCAAATGTGTTGAGAGGCCGGCAATCGAACAATGAAGAGATAGAGGTTCAACCCTCAGAAGAGGCGGTTGAGTTTTAATAAATTACCTTTTTTTTTGGGTTCTAAACGTTTTTTTTTTCATCATTATAACATTTTGTTTCATTTATCATATTTCAACAAATTATCTCATTCAATCCAATAGAAGTATTATTGTTGTACAAGACAATATGACACATTTGACCTAATGGTCTAAATATGCAATTTTAGCGTGCGCGGAGCGCAGCAACGGTGGTCTAGTTGTTTGGATGACGGACTCCTATGCAAACGGCCAGGGTTCGATTCCCCACGGCGAAAAGAGAATTTACCTATTTTAATTTTTTTTATGTTTTGTTGTATTTTATATTTGTTTACTTTTTATTAATATTTATCTAATCAATTTTATATTAAGTGTTACATTTTGCCTTTTAAGATGTTTTGCATGATGTACTTATGCGTGCATGTATACAATACATGCATGCGAAGCTCACACATGCATACATATGTATGTATATGCGTGTGAGGCAGGTTAGTGCATATTTAACGGACGTCTAAATTAAAGAAGAATCAGTTGACGCTGGTGTGTGTGTGCGTAACGAATATTGGCACGCGCCAAAAATATAGATATCTCTCTCTCGTTCTAACTTATGCTATCGACTCTTGTCTATTCTGCTTGCTTTGTCCCTTCAATACTTTTTTTATGTTAACTTTAAATATATATGTACACTGAAAATCCATGGCCTCATACAGTCAACGCGTGACTGTAGCCTTTCCGACTTGTTTTATGGTTAACTTTGAATATATATGTACACTGAAAATCCATGGCCTCATACAGTCAACGCGTGACTGTAGCCTTTCCGACTTGTTTATTTTTGTTTCCTACTTTTCTAATATTATTATTATCTCATATCTCTGAAACTAAATATGGTCCTAAATAGTTATTATCTAGCTTATGACCTGTTTCGTTTTTTAATAAAACCTTATCTCATATCTTTAATTCAAAGTTTTGCGTATTTTTATCATACCTTATTTTTCAATCTGCTTTTGCCTTTTCCAACAATTGCTTCGCTCTTTTGAAGGCTATTACTAATCTTGTTCTTATCTCCTTTGAATAGTCATCCATGTTATAAATGGGATCTATTCTGTCTATCTTGTTAAAATCAGTAAACTTTCTTGGTAGTCTGCCAAATGTAATGTAATTCAAGTAGACAATATTCGTGAACTACTGAGGGTGTTGTGTTGAAACAATAAATGAAATATTGTATCCAAACATCCCAATCAGTTTTGTCAACAGAAATGTAAGAGCGAACATACTCATTAAATGTTCTGTGTCTTCGTTCTAATGTTCCTAAAGTCTGGTGATGGTGTGCGGTTGAAGTGATGTTCTTTAACTTCAGATGTTTGCACAAGTCGTCTATTATTTAATTTGTATACTCTGTTCCCATGTCCGTAATAATTGTTTCATTGGACCGTACTTAAGAATAAAATTTTCAAATATAGCCTTAGCAACTGATTTTGCACTTTTGTTTGGTATGGGTACCGTAACCAAATAGTTAGTTAAATCACATATGATAGTGACAGCATACTCATTTCTATCTTCTGATCTTGGAAGTGGACCAATGGTATCTATCAAAACTATATCAAATGCTGTTGCTGGCGTTTCAGTTATGGTCATTGGCATTTTCGTATGTCTCAACGTTTTAGGCAGTTGGCATTTTAAACATGTCTTAACATATTTACTTATTGCCTTCGTCATTTGTGGCCAGTAATAAAAGTTTTTTATTTTCTTCAGGGTTCTAGAAATTCCTTCTGATGGATCGTCATAATATTTTGACAGAATTGCTTTTATTTGGACCTCATCATCTCTATCTATCTTAGTTACCTTATTTAATAGCGCTAGTTTTAAATTTTTTAATATTCTGTTGCCCTTTTCTTTAAAATTCATAATAGTGACAAACTCAAAGATTTGTTTGGTGATAATTGCGTTTGAATGATCTAATTTATTCTTGCTTCTTCATTAAGCCTTTGAAAAAACTGATCTAAATAGATTTTTTCAATAGCGTATTTATTATTATTATTATATAAGAGGGAGTCTCTCAGAGGAGAAGGCGCGAGGCACTGCGACCAATAAGTTCCCTTGTGCCCATAATGCTCTCCCTGTCATGACAAAAGCTGTTCTGCTTCCCTAATGAAGCATAACAGATCTTTCGTCGAGGAACGGACAATCTGCTCTGGAGTTGCGATTTCCGCGTGCAGATGTTTCCTCCTTGTCCATACCAAGGCCGGACAGTCACATAGAATGTGCTTGGTACTTTCATCGTCCTCTTTGCAGAGCCTGCACTCCGCGTCCGAGGACAAACGCATTTTATTGAGGTGATAGTTCACCAAGTGATGGCCACTTAAGTAACCAACAAGGAGATAGAGGTCTCTCCTTGAGAGTTGCTTGGTCCTCCGATCAACTTTGGGATTGGTAAGCTCTTTAGCCTGCCGCATCCCAGGTTGGAAGAACCAGTAGCGTTCAGTTAATCTTCCAGCCCAGGATTTCACAAGGGAGGAGATAGTAGACCACCCCACGCCACAGAAGGGTTCGGGGCCGATCAAGGTGGATGATGACCCAGCCCTCGCTAGTTCGTCCGCTACCTCATTGCCCTGGAAACCAGAGTGCCCAGGTACCCAAATTAGGGTAACTTTATTTCTTAATGAGAGCCTCTGGAGACACTTCCAGCAGTCAGCCACCATACGCGAGCCTACTCTCTTTGAGGAGAGGGCTAGTATGGCCGCTTGGCTGTCCGAGAAGATGTAGATTTTCGCTCCTCTAGTCCCCTTCTCAAGGATAAGACGGCAGCAGAACTCAATGGCGTGAACCTCTGATTGGAAAACTGTGGGCCAGTTGCCCATAGCGATCGAGGTCCTGGAGTTGGGACCATGTATCCCAGCTCCAACCCCCTGTTCAGTCTTTGACCCGTCGGTATACCAATGTATACTATTAGGGTCTCTGATGGGTTGCCAGCATCCCAAACCCTGCGGTCCGGGATGAGGGTTCTAAATTTTGCACCAAAGAAGAGTTCCTTGGTCATAGAATCTGATCTAGTGCAGATCTCTAAGCCAGGAATATCTTTGAGTAGGCTAGCATGTCCAGATTCGGTAGCTAGAAGCCCAGATTGGAGCTTGATTCTAAGAAGGCTCATAGCAGCAACTTCTTTTATACGGATATGCAGCGGAGTCAGATTCAAAATCGATTCCATTGCTGCAGTGGGACAGGTGCGGAGTGCACCCGTCAAGGAAAGGCAGAGCAGCCTATGCAGTTTCGTGCATTTATTGATGGCAGTGACCTGTGTAACCTTTGGCCACCACACAATAGCAGCGTAGGTTACGATCGGTCTTACCATCATCTCAAAAAGCCACCTAATGGTGCAGGATTTGAGACCCCATATTCTACCGAAAAGCCTTCTACATGCCCACATGGCATGAGTGGCCTTTGATAGAGTGTTATGCAGGTGGGAGTTCCAGTTTAGTCACTTATCCAGGGTTACCCCTAGGTATTTGACTTCGTTGGAAAGTTCCACAGGAGAGCCGCCAATATGTAATTGACCAATGTCAATAGAATAACGCTTAGTGAAGGGAACAATGATTGCCTTTTGAGGATTGATGCTAAGACCTACATCATCGCACCATCTACTGACCGTGTTCAGAGCTGATTGTATCAGCTCTGTCACGGTGTTGGCATAGTTTCCGTTCACTACGAGAGCCAGGTCGTCGGCATAGACAATCGCTTCCACGCCCTGTTCTGCGAGTATGATAAGTAGTTCGTCAACTACTAGGGACCAGAGCAAGGGGATAAAACCCTCCCTGGGGACACCCTTTTACCGCACTAATAAGGGCGGTCGTCGTGTCCAGGGTCGAGGAGATAATCCGGTGTTTGAGCATGGCGTCAATCCACCGGATTATGGGACGGGCAATGTTCCTGCGCTCAAGCGCAGTAGAGATAGACCCGTAGCCGGTATTATCGAAAGCACCCTCTATATCAAGAAAAGAGCACAGAGCAATGTTCTTTGATACGAAGGCCCTTTCGATCTTACTCACTAATTTGTGGAAAGCGACCTCTGTCGATCTACCGGCTATATACGCGAGCTGCGTGGGGTGCAGAGGGTTGTTTCCCTGCAGAGAGCACCGAATGTGCAAGTCTAGGAGCCTTTCCGCAGTCTTGAGCAGAAAGGAGGTAAGGCTGATCGGCCGGTAGGACTTAGGCTGGTCAAGAGGACGGTTCCCCTGTTTGGGGATGAATACCACATTTACTCTCCTCCAAGAGTTTGGTATGTATCCCCAAGTGAGACTGGCTCTAAGAAGGCCGACCAGTGGATCGAGGATATGATCCAGACTATTTTAAAGAAGGGCTGGAAAGATTTGATCACCCCCTGGGGCTTTAAAGGGGGCGAAGGAATCAACAGCCCATTTGACCTTTTCAGGATCGAAGATGGTACCAGATAAGCTGGTACCCCGTGAGTCAGGTGACCAGGTGGCGTCAACGTGACTGGAGAGATCTGGGTTGGCCACGGAACCAATGGAAGTGAACTTGTAGTAAAAGTTCAAGTGCTTCCCTACGATCTTGAGTAAAAGAGCCATCTGCTCTTTTTAGAAGCCCTATACCATTAGACGATCCTTTGGCTAATACTTTGTGGAGTCTCGCTGCCTCTGGCAGAGATTCTAAGCTACCACAGTAGCTGCGCCACGTATCGCGTTTGGAGCGTCTAATGTTCTTATTATAGTTTGTGAGAGCGTCCCTATAGACGTCCCAACTTATACGGCTAGATCTGGCCTTGTTGAAAAGGCTTCTAACCTTCCTTCTTTGAGCAGCCAACTCTTCGTTCCACCAAGGAACTTTACGGTTGACCATTAGTGTCTTCCGAACTGAGCTGGCTTCGAAGGACGTAATAAGCACATCTTGAAGCAGGTTGGCAGCAAGCTCTATCTCACTGACAGAGTTAGGATTGCTGATCAACATGTCTGCTTTCAAAGCCACAGAGGCTTTGAAGAGTTCCCAGTTTGTCTTTTTAGGACAGAAGGAGTTCTGGCGGATCTCGACTTGGCCAGGGAGGTCGAACCTGATGTGCTGATGGTCCGACAAAGTAGCTTCGTCTGTGACCCGCCAGTTTATGAGCGAACTCGCAATTGAGCTGCTTATTAGGGTGAGATCTAATACCTCTTCCCTAATGGAATTAATGAACGTCGGTTTACACCCGACGTTCGCTATATCTAAATGACAACACAATAGATAATCAAGGAGAGACTCACCACGTTTGTTGACGTCGCTGCTCCCCCAGATTGTGTGATGGGCGTTGGCATCACAGCCAATCACAAGCGGCTTGTTGTGAAGGCGGCAGAATTCCACAAGCCGCTGAACCTCTGCGGGGGGTACTTCGTCCACATCGCCCGGGAAGTAAGCAGAGGCGATCACCACTTCCCGGACGCCATCAGCAGTGGCTACCTCTATAGCCGTTGCCACCAGGTCTCTGTGAATGAAGTTGGTTAAGGGAAAGTGTCTCACACAGTTATTGATCAGTATAGCAGTGCGAGGGGCACCTCCCATACGGTCATATAGTAACTTACATGATCCGCATGATAGTCCACGGACGAGGCCACCTATTAACCATGGCTCTTGGACGAGAGCCAGGTCAATCTCATCTTTACAGACGATCCTGCACAGGGTGGCTGACGCTCCTCTGGCGTGGTGCAGGTTCGCCTGGAGCACTTTAATTGCGCTCCGCATCCTCCTTCAGCGCCTTAGAGACAAGGCCACATGCCTTGCCCCCCGAGAGTCGTTGCCTCGGATGCCCTTCGGCAGTCTGGCTGCGCTGCTAGGGAGAGGTCGCCTAGCGATCCCAGTCGCAGGAGGTGCCCTTGCGGGTTGTTTGCGCCCAGCGCTGACTGAGGGTCTGGCAGGGGCCAGGAGGCGCCCGCTGCCAGCCATCGGCCTGGTGCGGCCCGTTGAGGGGTTGGGGCGGAGACCACAATGGTCGGGGGTTTGGGAATGGGGGCTTTCACCGCCACTGCGGCCGCAGCACTGGTGGACGGTACCGGGGCGGCAGCCACTGCTGCCGCATAGGTAGGGTCCAGAGGGGCGCTGGAAGGGGGTGGAATGGTTGGAGAGGGGGATGGGGGACGTGCCGGGGAGGAAGAGGCTCTGGGGACGGAGTTCTTCCGGAGAAGTTTGATTCGTCCAAAGACGAATTTCACCTTCCCGTTGCACTCCGTCAGAGCCTTATACGACTCCTCGTCGACCAACATCGCGAGGTGGGTCGTAGTGCCAGTGAGGGTATGCTGGACCACCCGCCACTGCTTGGTCGAGAACAGATCCTCGTTTTGTATGCCAAGATATCGCAAGATATCGGCGGGTGTGAGTCCAGCACTACTGGGGAAGTAGCCTCTTATGAGGTGAGCTTTGGGGAACTCGGACTCCTCCAGTAGTTTGATGTTAAGGGAGCTGATGGACTTGATGTGTCCAACGGCTCCCCTGACCCAATCGGCAGTGCGGCTATCCTCGCACACCAGGAGCAGCCATTCATTCCGAGGTATGCAACCGTCGAAACCTGGACTGGCACCCGATGTGGGATGAAGAAGCAGAGCCTTGGCAATGCTAGCTTTCACCGTGGCCACTTGCTCCGGTGAAAGCGGGTTTTTGAATCAGCCGAAGTGAAGCCCAATTTCACGCTGCTCGACACCTGGCTGAGAGGTGGCTTTGTGGACTCCACATGAGTCTTTTTGGGCTTCCTTGAGGACCCTTGCGGTTCGAGGACGGTATCGTCAGCGCGCGTCCGTTTGGCCTTGGTTTCAACGGGAGGCGCGGTGGCGATAACTAGAGCTTCTGCTCTGCTCGAACCCTAAGCGAGTGCAGCTTTAACAAGTGGATATGGCTACAGTCGAACGCCCGACAGTAGGATACCCTTCTCCCAATTTTTAAAATCCGTTACAGACGTGTAACCACACTAATAATTTCAAACAGAAATTTTGCACAAATACTTCTACTACATATAGCTTTCTCGCTCACACTCACACAGCGACGCACGTTAAGAGTGACGTCGACGTCAACTGCTAAAGTAGCGCGCAGGCTGCTGCTCGTACATTTGTACTGAAAACGTTGACTTGAATAACTTCTGAGTTATTAGTCCGATCGGATTGTAATTTGGAGAATTTGTTCATATGGCATTTAGCATTATGCATACTAAAGCAGAACTTTATAAGTTTAATAGTTTGCTTAATAATCACAAATTACCGATTTGCGAGGGCGGTGGGCGTGGCATCAAACATTTAACATAAACTTTATCTGCTTGGGAAATTTAGGAACCTACATACCAAATTTGGTGTCTCTAGCCTTTTTAATAGCTGAGATCCGTTGTCTCAAACAGACAGACGGACAGCCGGACAGACGGACAGACGGACAGACGGACAGACGGACAGACAGACGGACATGGCTCAATCGACTCGGCTAGTGATCCTGAGCAAGAATATATATACTTTATGGGGTCTGCCACGCCTCCTTATGCCTGTTACATACATTTCACAAAGTTAGTATACCCTTTTTTGACCATTTTCAATGGTCGAAGGGTATAAAAAGCCTCTTCTCACGGGTCTTCAGTTTAACAAAGGCGTTCTCAGAGTCCAGTCGCAGCTTCTGTATCTGAGAGCCTGCTTCCGTGAGACCTGACCTCTGCGAGGCCACGGAAGCGTCGTCAGCGAGACTGATCAGATCAGCGTCAGCTTCAGCGTCGGAGGACATCACCTCGACGAGCTGCTGCCGGCCTGAGCAGCTATTGGACGAGCAGTCAGCACTTGCGAACTCATCGTCCGAGGGAGTCGTGGTATTGGGGGTGGAAGCCAGCAGCCCACTGGCTGCAGTGCTGTTGTTGGGGTCGGCCGTTAAGGCCTCGCCCTGGGTTGATGCTGTTGAAGTCGCATCCGACTTATCTTTTACAAGATTAGATTCCATGCTTTGGACCCACGAGTAGGCGGGAAGGGAAGGTCGCCCACGGCATAGCCCGCGTGCCGTGGGAAGTCCAGATGCAACTGGAGGGCGACAGGTATCCAGAGTCCGCATACTAACGACCGGCGCTCCCCCGGCCATGCATCCCTTGGCGTATGCTGTTCCGCCTTGGATTGGGGTGATTTATAGAATCACAATCTTCGCCTGACTACAATTAGTCAGCACCCCTAGCAGAGACATGACCGTGCTAGGGGCCTGCTTCCAGCCGCCCTCACGTGGAGAGTATAGCCGCACTTCCGACAGTAGAAGCAAGGACGGCACGTACCTCAGCCAAAGCTAGGGTTCCATGTGTTTCCCCTTACTGTCTGACGGCTGACGGCCAAATAGCAATAGCATAAAAAGTAGTCATATCGAAACGTGTTATAATATTTTTGCCTCTTTTTAACAAACATTTATGCTTGTCTATTTTGAGAACAACATATTTTTTGGCGTCAGTGCTATTGACAACCTAATAGATACTTGGCATTTCTATATTTTCTTAATTTAATTTGGGTTCTTGCAATATTTCTCCTGCGCAGGAATTCTTCTATCTTGCTGAAGATCTCGTTTCGACCTTCAGTATCAGTTTATTCATTTCTTTTAGCTCTCCGACGGTTATTCGGGAAAGAGCATCTTCTATATAATTGTTTTTCCCTTGAGATATTCTACACTAAAATCATATTCTTCATTCTGTATTCCGGTTAACTTTGAACTCGGATTTTTCATTGATAAAAGATATGATAAGATAGATAGTGGCCTATGGTCACTCTGTACTAAGAAATGCCTACCATATATATATGGTCTGAAATAATTGAATGCCCAATGAATAGCTGCTGGTTCTTGTTCTGTAGTGGACTTATTACTTTCACCTTGTGTAAAGGTTCTTGAAGCGTATGCCACTGGTAGCTGTTGACCGTTATGGTCCTGAGATAGTACCGCTCCACATGCCTGTTTACTGGCATCTGTGGTTATGCAAAATTGTTTGCTGAAGTCTGGGTATTGAAGAAGTGTTGGTTTCATTAATTCCCATTTCAGATATTCGAATGCTTCGTTGCATTCGCTTGTCCATTCAAATGGAACATTCTTCTTACAAAGCCTCGTTAAGTGGCGTGATTTCTCAGAGACATTCTTTATAAATCTTAATCTGTAATAATTGCAAAATGCAACGTCTAGCTTCGTCTGCATTCGCTGGTTGTGGGTAGTTTTTAATTACCTCATATTTAGAGTCATCTGGTAATATACCTTTATCAGTACATTTATGACCTAAATATGTAACCTCTTTCATAAAGAAAGTACATTTTTCTGGATGTAGTTTGAAATTATGTTGTCTACATAATTTGAAAACATCGGTTAAATTCTTAAGCATATGCTTTTCAGAACAACCGACTAGGACTAAATCATCCATATACAGAAAAGCTTGCGAAGGCTGTAGGCCTGTGAATGCAAGTGTCATCATTCTTTTAAATGAATTGGGAGCTATTTTTAATCCAAATGGTAATCGCATGTAGCTATATGAGCCTGTCGAAGTGGAGGTTGACGTTATATTTCTTTACTTTTCGTCTAGTTTGATTTGGTGAAATCTTGACATAAGGTCTAGGCACGAAAAATATTTTGCTCGTCCTAACTGACCAAGAATATCTTCTATTCTTGGAAGTGGGAATTTATCTCCTAGCAGTTTCTTATTGATCTGACGATAGTCAACTACTAATCGCCATCTCTTTTCCGCCGAATTAGGCATTGATTTCTTGCCTTTGAATTTCCGGCTTTTGACACTCTGGCATTCTATAACTCTTAATATATACGGAGGTCTTGTCATTCAATCTCATTTTTTGCCTATAAAAATTATTAGCTGATATGGTTTCTATTTCGAGACCAACAAGTCGAAAAGGCTACAGTCACGCGGTGACTGTAAGAGGCCATGGATTTTAAGTGTACATATATATTTAAAGTAAACCATAAAAAAACAAGTGAGTAGGGCTACAGTCGAACGCCCGACAGTAGGATACCCTTCTCCCAATTTTTAAAATCCGTTACAAACGTGTAACCACACTCATAATTTCAAACAGAAATTTTGCACAAATACTTCTACTACATATAGTTTTTTCGCTCACACTCACACAGCGACGCACGTTAAGAGTGACGTCGACGTCGGCGTCAACTACTGAAAGCAGCGCGCAGGCTGCTGCTCGTACATTTGTACTGAAAACGTTGACTGAATAACTTCTGTGTTATTGATCCGATCAGATTGTAATTTGGACAATATGTTCGTATGGCATATAGCTTTATACATACCAAAGCAGAACTTTATAAGTTTAATAGTTTGCTTAATAATCACAAATTACCATTTGCGGGGGCGGTGGGCGTGGCATCACACATTTAACATAAACTTCATCTGCTTGGAAAATATAGGAACCTCTATGCCAAATTTGGAGTCTCTATCTCTTTTAATAGCTGAGATCCGTTGTCTCAAACAGACAGACGGACAGACGGACAGACAGACGGACATGGCTCAATCGACTCGGTTAGTGATCCTGAGCAAGAAATATATACTTTGTGGGGTCTGCCACGCCTCCTTATGCCTGTTACATACATTGCATAAAGTTAGTATACCCTTTTTTGACCATTTTCAATGGTCGAAGGGTATAAAAACTAATATGATCCTTAACTCTTTCATTTCAAAATGTTAGAGGTCTATGTACTAAACTTTTAACTTTATACATAAACAGTCTTTCTTTTTCTTCTCAAGTTTTTGTGTTTACTGAGACTTGGTTAAACCCGGATATTCTAAACTCCGAAGTCTTTCCAAGTAAGTTCACAACCTACAGGTGTGATCGACCTGACCGTCGTGGTGGTGGAGTCCTTATTGCAGTCGATTTCACTATCAATTCGGAACTTTTACTGCCGGAGATTCAACTTGGTATTGAATTCCTCTGTGTAAAATTACACTTTCCCGGTTTTTTTTCAGTATATAACCTGTTCCTATATTCCGCCGTCATCGGATGTGTTTGTCTATTTGCAACATTTGTCTGCAATAAAGACTATATTTAATTTGTTATCAGACAGAGATCACCTTTCAGTACTTGGGGACTTTAATATCCCTGATTGTAATTGGACTTATGCTTTGTCTCCGATCCATCTAGAGTGAATTTAGTCAAGACTCAACCACTTTCTTTCCCAGAAGATC
The DNA here is from genome assembly GCA_018904105.1 of Zaprionus tsacasi. Classification (NCBI taxonomy): domain Eukaryota; kingdom Metazoa; phylum Arthropoda; class Insecta; order Diptera; family Drosophilidae; genus Zaprionus; species Zaprionus tsacasi. Next base: position 65,660 of record JAEIFR010000096.1, read on the forward strand.
CTTACCATCCTACTCTGGAAGTGTCTTTTGATTTTGGGGCTTGTATGGATAAACCTGAAAAACTGTGTAAACGCGTACGCTGCTTTAGAAAAGCAGATTTTAATTTATTAAACTCTTTATTTTCCCAATGTGATTGGTCGGAGTTGTATGTGCCTTCTCATATATAAGTTGCGACCAATATTTTTTATAAAACTATTCTTTCATTCTTTGATATTTGCGTTCCGTGCTTTTGTTCAAAAAATTTAAAGTCAAGCCTTTACCAAAAATTTAAATGTAGTAACTCGCATTTAGCCTTTTAACGCTACTTAAGCGCGCGGTCGGACTTTACAGTCTTTAACGCGAAATTTTATAAAAACTTTTTAGCTCGTTGTAAGGTTCACTTCATTCAGAACCCCAAACAGTTTTATAGTTTTGTTAACACGAAGCGTAAGTCTTCCGCTTTTCCTACTAACTTAACGTTTGAAAATGCTTATGCAAATACCGACCAAACCATGGTCGATCTGTTTGCAAAGTTTTTTTCAAACGACTTATTCACCTTCGACACATACTACTTACTTTTATCCTTACAACATTCCAAGTTCGAATGGTATCTTCTCCCCCTTTCTAAACGAAAGCTCCCTTGTCAAGGATCTATATTTAGTTAGGCCAGTTTTTTAACCAGGCCCTGACGGTGTTCCCGCTTGTATACTTCTGTTCTGTGCCAACTCCTTAAGTAAGCCATTGCTCAAACTATTTTCGCTGTCCTTAGAAACTTCAATCTTTCTTCCCATTTGAAAGAATCGTTTTTTATCCCCTTGTTGAAAAAGGGCAGCAAGCAATTATAGAGGTATCTCGAAATTATCAGCTATACCTAAATTTTTCGAGAATGTGATAACTCCTCACTTGCAACATTTATGCAGATCCGTTATTTTACCTTTTCAACACGGATTTAATAAACATCGTTCAACTACGACAAATTTGCTTGAGCTGACATCCTTTGTGGTAAAAGGATTTCAGGAAAATCTTCAAACTGATGTCATTTATAATGATCTCAGTAAAACTTTTGACTCAGTGAATCATTCCCTTCTGGGACATAAGCTTGACCTTCTAGGTTTTTAACCTAAATTCCTTAGTTGGATTGTAAGCTATCTGACTGACAGAACTCAAAGAGTCCTCTTTAAAAATAGCCTCTCAATTCCACTTCATGCCACATCTGACGTTCCTCAAGGGAGTCATCTCGGCCCCCTACTTTTTACGCTTTTCATCAATGCCCTGCCTTTGGTCATACGTAACTCTCGGACTCTCATGTACGCAGATGATGTAAAGCTTTGTTATCAACTAAAGAAGACCACTGTCACTCACACTTACAAGCCGACCTAAATAGTTTTCATTCGTAGTGTTGTGCCAATTTTTTAAACCTGAACAGCTCTAAATGCAAGCTGATGACATTCTCTCGAGCCAGTCCAATGTATACTTCTTGGAAAGAATCACCCTAGTTGATGATTTGGGAGTCCGTTTGGACCGAAAACTAAAGTTTTCCAATCATATTTCTAATATAGTCAATAAAGCCATGGGTGTCCTTGGCTTTATAAGAGATGGTCTATGAAATTTAACCTTATCTTACAAAGACCCTCGACATCTCACTTGTTCGTCTTATTCTTGAATATGGTTCATGCGTATGGTGTCCCCAGTACACTATTCATAAAGAACGCATCGAGTCCGTACAAAATAACTTTTTACTTTGTACTTTACGTGGCCTTAACTTGGATGAAAATGTAAGAGTGCCTTCCTATAACAATAGACTCCTTTTATTAAATTTTCCTTCCCTAATTTATAGCACAACCATGCTAGGTGTATTAATTATTAACAACCTTATGCAAGGTGACTTTGACAGTAAGGCCCTTGTAAGGCAGCTACACTTCTCTGTCCCTTGCAGAAGTACTCGTAATTACCTTCCACAAACTCGCCCTTATTGTAGATCGAACTAATCACTGCACGATCCGTTCAGAGTATTAGGTTCGTACTACAATAAACCACAATGCGTCATAGATGGTTCTAACTCTGTTCCTACTATGAAGTCTTTAATTCTTCTCTATCTAGCACGTAAATAGTAATATTATTTCCTCGATATTCATTTTTATCACTTATTTTATCTTGTATGCTCCTATCCGCGTTTATTATGTCTATCGCGTTAATTTCCTTTCGCGTGTCTATTCGCATTTTTACCGCGTTTCCGTGTCGTCCGTTATGCGACGGTGCCTCTCGGTCGGTTAGGCAAAAAAAAAAAAAAAACAAGAAAGCAAGGCTACCTTCGGCTTGCCGAAGGTTTTATACCCGTGCAGTTGTACACAGCTATATGTAATAGTACTCAGATTTTCATAAAATTGCAACAGGTACCTTCATTCGGCCGATCGTTGATCGTTATAAGTTATAAAACTTCGATTTTGATGAAACTTTATTATTAAGGACATACTTAGATTTGGATGTGGTAAGCCTGATAGCTCTATCTTGAAATATAACGAAAATCGACCGATAGGCTCCATGACAGCTGTACGATATGTCAGTCCGATCTGGCCCGTTCCGACTTATTTAATGAAGGCAGAAATAAGAAGCTTGTGAGCCAACTTTTATGAAGATAGCAATAACTGGGGGACTAATTTGCGTTGCAACAGTCAGACGGACTGACTGATTGTTCCTATAACAGCTACAGAATATAAACGTCTCAGATATTTAAATGGAAAAACTAAGGGCGGGTTACTGTATAACATTAAATAGTATTGATAATGTGATGCATTTCCAAGAACAAAACAGGTTTGCATACAAAAACCCTAATTTCAGCCGATTGTTCCTATGGCAGCTATATGTTATAGTGGTCCGATTTTGATACAATTTTGACAGCATATTAGGAACGTAATAAGAATAAGATTTGCCAAATCTTGTTGCAATATCTTGAAAAACAACAAAAATCGGCCGATAGTTTCTATGACAGCTATACGATATATCGGTCCGATCTGGCTCGTTCCGACTTATTTACAGCGCGCAGCAATAAGAAGCTTGTATGCCAAGTTTCATGAAGATAGCTCAAAAACTGAGAGACTAGTTTGCGTTGCAACAGACGGACGGACGAACGGACGGACGGACGGACGGACAGACGGACATCCATTTTTGGACTCCTCTGTTTATGCTGATTCAGAATATATATACTTTATAGGGTCGGAGATGTCTCCTAAGGTGCGTTGCAAACTTCTGGCTAAAATAAATATACCCTCTGCAAGGGTATAAAAAACAGCTTTTCGCATCCATGTGAATGGCAAAAAGCAGCCTTGGAGTTATGCTGATGTTAATAATATAAATTAATTCTTCTACAAAATCACTTCGTACTTCATTAACTATTTTCCAAGATCGGGATCGCGCTGCAGATATCGTTGAGGTTAGGTAGTAGACTCCAGTCGTGGTTGGCACTCAGCAGAGCTCCGGCTCTAGTTCTGAAGGCAGCGTTTGCAGCCAGTCCAGGGCGAGGGAGGACTCCGCATAGCCGTTGGGTAAGTAGACGAAATACGTCAGCCGTCGCTAGCGTGACGTCCGGTGACTGCGCTGTTCAGAACAACAAAGTGTCGGTTGCAGGCGCAGCAGATCGCCGTCCGCGTGACTGCAACAAAGTGTCGTCTACAGGCGCAGCAGAACGCTGTCCGCCTGACTGCAAATGCTGAAAGGAAAAGGAAACCTTATAGGATATCCCGGAGAACCTCCTCAGGTTTTCCATATTGAAGTGGTTCAAATAATGGAGCGAAGGCCTGTAACCGGTAGCCGTAACCGACCATTGGGTGGCTCTACGAGTAACTCATGTAGGTTCACTCATCTACACTGATCGTCTCGTTGCTGAACTGGACTATGTACATTCCAGCCAAATTATGGGTCCTGGGTCCGGCTTCCAACGTCCCGTTGAAATTGGTCAAGAAGATTGTGCCATCCTCAACCAGCTCTATGCGAGCTTCGCTATTCTTTTTAAGAAGTCGCATCCATATGGCCGCCCTATAACAATATAGGGCTGCAGCTGTTTTCGTCCATCTTCCTAAGGCTCTTCTCCGGGGAAACGGTCGTGTTGACTTTGGGCAGGCATTCGTTCACCAAGGCATCAGTTTAACCAGAGTTTACAGCGACCTGGCTATGTTTGATCATGATTTGCTTTCCCTCAAAGGTTGCCGGAAGACGAGGAAACAGGGGGTAGTCCTTGGGGGCGACCTTGGGGATTGACAAAATGTACCACAGCGCCTTTCCATTCGTTAGTACTGGTGGGCGGAGAAATTCGAGGGCCTTGCCAGACTGTGCCCTTCTGAAATTGCACAATCGGAGCTTCATATTTCAAGACATGGACGAAAACGATGCTTGCGACATTGATTAGAGAAGATAAACCTTTAAGTAACATTGCATAAAGGGTATCAATTTCTATTAACTTAAAAAATATGTGGTGAAGAAATGTACTGTGACGACGCATGATCGCGTCACATTGTTACTTATTTAGTTTGAAGTTAATCATGAATAAAAATACCCCTAAGTTCATTATATCCCATAGTTTGTTATGGGTAGCAAGACATAGACAGTTAGACATAAGCCGCGAAGACAAAGGCAAGACATAGGCAGAGACATAGGCAAATGCATAGGCGAGACATAGGCAGAGGCATAGGCAAGTCCAAGCACGCGGGGTGCAAACTGCAAGTAAACGCCCGTTGTTCGGCGCCCATGCACACAAGCAACGGAGTCTCGACAAATTTTGTGATGCATGTGTAACGGCGTCCCTCCAAATTTTGAGCACCGCGTGTAACGGCGTCCCGAAAATTCCAGAAGCAGACCGATGCGAGAAAAGGCAGACGAGCAGCGCGAAGCGAGCAGATGCATGCAGGCAGCACGAAGCCGACGCAGGCGACAAGTCGCGAGCCGAACTTAGGCCACGACACAGAAGTTCAAGGCGAATGAAGGAGGCCAGTCATAACCGCTCCTGAAAAAAACAACATATTTGCAAAGTGAAAAGAGACAAAAGTTTACAAACAGAAAAGAACTCCAAATATAAACACAGGACAATGGAAAAGTACCCTATGCAAGGAAGGACAAGGTAAGCGGTGCAAAATAAAAGGAAGCAAAGACAAGAGAAGCAACGTATGATAAGAGGTAGGCAGGGACACAAGCATGCAAAGCCCGCTAAGGGAGAAGCGTAGGGTAGTCAAATGCAGATCTGTAATATAATAAGGAAACAAAAAATGTGAAGAAAAGAAATAATAAACAATGCGTAGGCATTTTAATTGAATTCGCGGTCAATATTTTGGTTACTTTCTTTCATAAACGTGTTAGCAGGAAATTTCGCGTGTGTGCGCTCAGGGGTCTGTGCTGTGCTGTGAGCGATCAGTTAGTTGGCAGTCGAATACGCGAACTTGTGTTCTGAAACGGGTTGCGGTGGGGGTGCAATACTCCACCGAGCGACTTGTGGAAGCACAGGCAAGGGTATTTTCCGTCATGCGCGACCCATAACGGCGAAAACGACCGATCGTGCGCGTAAGTGAATGTTAGCTGATAAGTGGGTACAAGAGCGTGTTCTAACGGGCTTCGGTGTGGTGCAATACACCACCGAGCGACCTGTGGGAACATAAGCAAAAGTACCTGCGGTCACGAGCGTTCCGTACGACGAACGGCCAGTCGCAGGTCGTGTCGTGAGTGAACGATAGTTGACGCGGGGTACAAGAGCGTGCTTTCACAAGTGTGGCGTGGTGCAATACACCACGCAGCGATTTGAGAGCGCAGGCGACAGTACCCGTAGTAACGAGCGTTCCCCACGGACTGCAGCCGACCAGGTGCGCAGCGAAAATGCGGCCAATGTGCTAGGCACGGGGAAAATACCCTTATGCGCAGTTCTCGAGTACACGTGGAAGACGTGGACAACGTGTACTTTCTCAGCTTCTTCTGATTTGCCAGTGACCCTTCCTCTCTCTTTCTAAACGTCTTAGTAGTCCTAGTTATTTATAAATTTTGCTGTAAAGACCCTCGCTAGACTGAGAGTTGTAGCCAAAGAAAACATTCTTTTTATAGCGCCCGAGCAGACACTACTAAGACTAGACATTTAGAAATGAGAAATTTTCACATCTTTAAGTGGATTAATGAATTATGTACGCAACAGGCAGAAGAAGACATCTGCGACCCCATAAAGTATATATATTCTTATTCAGGATCACTAGCCGAGTCGATCTAGCCATGTCTGTCTCTGTATGAAACAACGGATCTAAGCTATTAAGAAAGCTAGAACTTCAAAATTTAACAGAAAGATTCATGTATATTCTAGGCAGTAAACATAATTTTTAAATTATGGGTACCACGCCAACCGCCAACAAAGAAGAGATCGAGTTTCAACCACAACCTTCAGAAGAGGCGAGGCGGTTGAGATTTAATTACCTTTTTGTCGCTATTTAGAAGTTTTTTTTTTCATCATTATAAAATTTAGTTTTATATATCGAATTTCAACAAATCATCTCATTTAATCTAGTAAAAGTGTAATTTATTGTACAAGACAATATGACACTTATCAGTAAATGGTCTAAATATGCAATTTTAGCGTGCTCGAAGCGCAGCGACGGTGGTCTACTTGTTGGGATGACGGACTCCTATGCAAACGGCCAGGGTTCAATTCCCCACGGCGAAAAAAAAATTTGCATATTTAATTTTTTATGTTTTGTTGTATTTTATATTTGCTTCTATTTATATTAATAAAGCATATACATTTTTTAATTAGTTCCGATTTATTTATATTTATCTAATAAATTTTATTTAAGTTACATTTTGCCTTTATGATGTTTTACATGCTGTACTTATGCGTACATACATACAATACATGCATGCGAAGCTCACACATGCATACATACATAAGTGTGAGGCAATACCCAAAACGTGAGGCAGGTCTGTGCAATTTTAACGGACGTCTAAATTAAAGAAGAAGCAGTTGACGCTGGTTTGTGTGTGTGTAACGAATATTGGCAAGCGCCTAAAATTCACATATCTCTCTCTCGTTCTAACTTATGCTATCGACTCTTGTCTATTCTGCTTGCCTTGTCCATTCACTACTTTTGTTATGGTTTATTTTAAATGTACGTTTAAAATCCATGGCCGCGTGGCTATAGCCTTTTCGACTTGTTTTGACTACTGCGCACGAGTTACCTCTCGGGAGCTTGAGGGTATTATTTAAGGAAAACACGTCCAGTCTGTTCAGCGTCTGAATATCAAGAGACTGGCTACATTTTTAATTGCTAAGTTTACAGAGGCGAATCATACATAACAGTACATGTTGCAGCTCTGCAGCGCCGTTTTTTGGCGTAGCAGCAAATACGTTGTGGCTGCGGCTGGGTTGTACGGATTTTGTCCGGACATATCCAGTTCGAGGCGAATTTGAGGGCTGCTGTTGTTTTTGGTGTAGCGACACCTTTATACATTTTGACTGCAGCTGTGCTCTACGGTTCTTGTCCGGACTTATCCAGTTCGTGGCGATTTTGAGGACTGTTGTTGTTTTTGGCATAGCGACACTTTTATACGTTGTGGCTGCAGCTGGGTTGTACGGTACTTTTTCCGGACAAATCTAGTTCGAGGCGATGTTGAGAACTGATGTTATTTTTGGCGTAGCGGACATTTTAGCGGTTGCCAGAACTTTCTCGAAGGCTGTGGTAGTCATGTACGGCTGATAGGGTCGGGGTATATAAGGTAACCCCTCCCACCACCCCAGTACGAAGCGACCGTCATATCGAGGATATTGCTGGAGCAACGATAGTAGAATGTTACCAAGTTGGGTCATCCAATAGCGGGTGATTTGTAAGTTGTTTTTATGGCTTCTCTGTGCAGTTTCTCCACGTTCTGTTCAACTCGTTTTTCTTACGCCACATAAGATGCTTCTTGTCGGGGTACAAATTTATTTTTAATCGCCGAAAAATCAGCAATGTGTTTTTGGTATTTTTACATTACAGTCTTATTGATATTATTACAAACATTTTACTTGGGGAATACAAAGTTTGCACATAGTTAAGTATGATTAATATTGTGTTAAAAGGTAACATATATTTTGTAAAAAGGTGTGTCGATTTACTGTGTTTCATTATGATTTTCCTGATTTTAGATTTATGTAATATTTGATTTTTTGCAGATGTCAGGGTTGTACCATGAACAAGTAACACTCTGTGCATGGAGAATCTTGGGGTGGTCTTGTTTCTTCTATTTTCTTTTCTTAGTATTGTGTCATTAGGTTCTAGTGTATTAGGCTCTACCCTATTTTTGTTTAATCTTTCTGTTCTTTCTTTAGCGTCGCTTGTGAGCTTTTTTATTGTTGTATAAAGTTTTTCGCGAAATGTATTCAGTTTTTCCAGGTAGTTATGTTCGTTATTGAACTCTATATTTTGATTAAAAATATGAGTTCAACCGCTAAAGAGTTCGTAAGGAGTGTGCTTTGTTACGAAATGTATAGAATTGTTATACGTAATTAAAGTCTCTGTCAATATTTCGTCGTGTTCTTTAGGTAAATTTTGTTGTTTGCGAGTGTCGAGTATTATTCTATAAAATTCAGTAAGAGTAGAATGTAACCGTTTGACAGGTGAGTTGCTTGATGACATTTGGAATGAAGTTACATGAAGTATAATGTTGAATTGTAAACAGAATTTCCTGAATATGTCGCTTGAAAATTCTGTTCCTTGGTCATATACTATTTTCTGCGGTATCCCAAATAGGCTGATAAAATGTTTTAGTGATTTAATTACGTTTATGCTAGTTCTGTTTAAGATGGGGTATGCTGATGCGAATTTAGAAAATTTGTCGATTATAGTAAGGTTGTAGTTTTTATTAATAGTGTATATGTCAATATGAACTATATCTTAAGGTTTTGAAGGAATTTCGGGCATTATAAATGCGATTTTCTGAGGTTGTCTGTATTACTTAAGTTTTAAACAAGTTTCGCATTTTTGTATTAACTGGGCTATTTTGTTTTTCATATGTGGGAAAAAATATTCTCTTTTATTGTGTAGCAATGTTTCATCGATGCCCCTATGGTTATTGTTAAGGTGATAGTAAAGAATCATCTTGTTTTGTTCAGTATTGTTGTTTATTTCTGGGAGAAATGACAAGCATCTTATCATTTTGAACTTGGAACTGTGGGAAAAATAGATGGCAAAGGCTCTTTCTATTATATTAAAAATACGATCGTCTGCAAATACGGCGCAGTTTCTATGCGGCTTTAAAGATTGTTTAAGTATATTTGCAGTTTCGTTAAAATCGAAGGATGGTTTATGGTATTCCATTCTGATCTTATGTTTGAAAGGAGATACTGTTGTAAAACTTGTCTGACTGTCCAATTTAAAAATGAGTTGTATATTAAAATCGTTAAAAGGTTTTTCGGATGTTGGGCATTTAAGATTAGTTTCTGGAAGTGATTCGTTATGATTGAAGCTAGCGTCTAGCATTTCCTTCTCGATAGTGGAGTAATTTATTTCCGTATCGGATAAGGTCCTACTAGCGAAACAGATTGGTTTGTCATTTTGTAATGTTCCCTGTGACAGCACAGCTCCCAGTGCAAAGTTACTTCCGTCCGTGGTCACAATAAATTGTTTTGAAAAGTCGGGGTATTGGAGGATTGGATCATTGGAAAGTAAATTCTTACAAAAGTTGAAGATTTTAAGGAATTCATCATCTATAGTAATGGGTTTTCTACCTTTTAATTGTTTGGTTAGGGGTTTAGTTATTCGTGCGAAATCTTTTATGAACTTTCCATAATACCCCAAAAGTCCAAGAAAAGATTTGATAGCTTTCCTGTTTTTAGGGCAAGGGAATTTATTTATTGATTCAATTTTATTCGGGTTTGGTTTTACTCCCTCTTCTGTGACTATATGGCCCAGGAATTCAATTTCTTTTCTGAAAAAATTAGATTTTGTCAATTGTATTTTAAAATTTGCTGCTAAGAGTTTTTTGAATACTAATTTGAGGTGTGTTAGACGTTCTTTTAATGAAGCTGAGTAAATGATAATATCGTCAAGATATACTAGACAAATGTGTCCAACCAGTTCGCCTAGAATGTTGTCCATTACTCTTTGAAAAGTAGCTGGAGCGTTTTTTAGTCCAAAGGGCATACGCACAAATTCATAATGCCCTCCCACTACAGTGAAAGCTGTTTTGGTTGTATCTTTCGGGTTCATTTCGATTTGGTGGAATCCGCTAGCCAAATCTAGTGTAGAAAAATATTTAGCTTTCCCGATGCGGTCTAATATGTCAGTGATATTGGGGATGGGGTAATTGTCTGAAATTGTTTTATCGTTTAGCTTCCGATAATCAATGACAAGACCCCATTTTTGTTTTTCCATCGGGGCAGTTTTTTTGGCACCACCCATACAGGGGCGCTCCAAGGAGAATAACTGGATTTAATAATGTCTTTATCTAACATAGATTGAATTTGTTTTTTGACTTCATCCTTGTGAATAAATGGGTATCTATAAGATTTAGCGTGTACGGGTACTTCGTCTACAGTTGGAATTGAATGCATTATTTATTTGTGAAAGTCAGTGGGGTATTTTCATTATGGAATGTGTTTGAAAATTGTTTGCATAACTTTACTAGTCCGTCTTTTTCCTCGGAAGTAAGGTGATCTACTTTGAGGTTTTCTAAAGAGTGAGGTAGTTTTTCTGCTCGATTACAGTTGGAAGTAATATGGAAAAGTTCGAGATGATCTGCTTTGGAATAAGGCGTACCTTCAATAGCAGTTCCAAGGTATAGCAATTTGTCGGAGTCAGAGTAGTTTATTACTTCGAAATTTGTAACGTTATTTTCTGAGTAGTAAAGTCCACCTGATATTAATAGGTCTTTGTCAATCTGAGTAGTATTATAATGAAAGTCGCCGTCTGTGTTTTTTACGGGTAGTGGTATTATAGCTTTGGTGTGGGCGGAAATGTTTAGAATATTTGAAGATCGATTATTATACTATATTGAAAATGTTAAATTGTAAATTATGCAAATCAATTTTGGCATTGAAATGTGAAAGAAATCCATACCTATCAAGCCGTCGAAATATGAATGAAACTTGAAAAGTAGTAAGTCCATTGTGCCGTCGGCTTAAAATTCTAGTGGTCATGTAAAAGATATTTTTTTGTCTATCGTGAATGTATTTAATGCGGTTTTAAGGTTTATTGGGTTTTTTAAATGTACAGAGTCAACTATGTTAATGCATTTGGGGTCTATAAAAGAGTTGGTTGATCCTGTGTCAATTAAAAATTTCGTGGCACTTGTATGCTGAAAATTTATTTTTATAAAAGGAAGGGATGAACTATGTGTAGCGGGAGTTATGTAGCCTGTTTTGTTCCCGAGGCAGGTATTTGAAAATTTACTCCTGCTGGTGGGGCACTAGCTTGTTGTTCTTCTTCAATATTGTGCAATACTCGAGACTGAGAATTTTCAATTTTAAATGGATTTGGTTTGTTAGATTGTCTATCATAATTCCGAATATTATTTGAGTAATCTCTACTATCAGACCGGTTGTAGTATGAAACGGAGTTCCTATTTGAGTTGAAATTCGAGTAAGGGTGCTTGCGGTTGTCACGAACATTCTTATTATAGTTGTTGTTGCTATAGTGGTTATGATTGTTATTAGTACTGTTGTAATTTTGTCTCCACCCTGGTCTATTAGAAGACTCGTATTTCCTATTATAATATAGTGCCTGTTCGGTCTGGCATTGTTCGTATGCCTGTTCGATGGTATTGGGGCTCTTTAGTCTGATGAATGTTTTTAATGGGTCCCTAAGGCCGCTCATAAAAGCGTTCAGACATACCTCAGTGTACAAAACTTTCTTTGCTTCTATTACTGTTGTTGTCTGTCCACTATTTTTCAGGATGGAAAATAGCTGACTTTTAATTTTTGAGATACCGAAGAATAGTTGACCTAAAGACATATTGTTAGCAAATGCTTGGAGTTCACTTAAAAGTCAAGCTTCACTTTTCTTGCTTGAATATAAACGAATGAGGTTATTTTTGATATCATCCCAAACTAGTGCTCTAGAGCCTCGTTTGCTCTGTTTATTATTTTATTCCTTATTGCTCTAAGAGTAAGCAGTCCGTGAGGCGTTTGATTTGCATCCTTTATAAACGTGAGGATTTCTTCGTCGCTAGTTATAAATCTGTCCAGTTGTCTAGGAGTACCGTCAAAAGTCGGAAGGTGGCTAACGAATGTCATAATATCTTTTGGTTTAAATATGATTGGTGGATTGGTAGAAGTGTCAACAGTCGGGGTGACTATGGAGGTGGCAGAATCATTGGTTGATTCCATTGTGGGAGGCTGTGTAGGAAATGAAGGGGAACTTTCTTCGATTGAGGGAATTGATGTTGGTCGGGTGTTAGATCGTGTGACCCTTGTAGTTGTAATAAGGGCTCCTAATACAGAGTGGGTAGTTTCATTCAAGTTAGTTGGCCTTTTCTTAGGCATTAGAAATAATGATAACAGATAAGAGAAAAAAATAATTTGCTCAATGAAGCTTAGAGTTAATCTTAATTTTAGTAATGAGAACTATTTTTTAATTATATATAGATATATATACATATATTATAGCAACACAAGCAAGAAATAGTCTTGCTTAACTGGCGCCCGAGCAGTCAGAATTCTGACTACCGGCAATGGTTACCAACTTAACACAATAAAAATTATAAAAATGGAGAAAAATAAAAAAACAACAAAAACAAGTCGGAAAGGCTACTGTCACGCGTTGACTGTATGAGGCCATGGATTTTCAGTGTACATATATATTTAAAGTAAACCATAAAAAAAAGTAGTGAATGGACAAAGCAAGCAGAATAGACAAGAGTCGATAGCATAAGTTAGAACGAGAGAGAGATATCTATATTTTTGGCGCGTGCCAATATTCGTTACACACACACACAGCAGCGTCAACTGCTTCTTCTTTAATTTAGACGTCCGTTAAAAATGCACTGACCTGCCTCACGTTTTGTGTATTGCCTCACACGCATATACATACATATGTATGCATATGTGAGCTTCGCATGCATGTATTGTATACATGCACGCATAAGTACAGCATGCAAAACATCTTAAAAGGCAAAATGTAACACTTAATAATAAATTGATTAGATAAATATTAATAAATGGAAAAAAATGCATATGCTTTATAAATATAAATGTAAACAAATATAAAATACAACAAAACATAAAAAAATTAAAATAGGTAAATTCTCTTTTCGCCGTGGGGAATCGAACCCTGGCCGTTTGCATAGGAGTCCGTCATCCAAACAACTAGACCACCGTTGCTGCGCTCCGCGCACGCTAAAATTGCATATTTAGACCATTAGGTCAAATGTGTCATATTGTCTTGTACAACAATAACACTTCTATTGGATTGAATGAGATAATCTGTTAAAATATGATAAATGAAACTAAATATTATAATGATGAAAAAAAAAAACGTTTTGAGGCCAAAAAAATAGGTAATTAATTAAAACTCAACCGCCTCTTCTGAGGGTTGAACCTCTATCTCTTCATTGTTCGATTGCCGGCCTCTCAACACATTTGACTATCGTCGCAACTGTTGGCTCTGCGGGTAAGTTACTATTTCGATCTCAAATACACACGTAACCACTTTCGCATTAAAAGATCGAAAACGCACATGTCTGGCAGCAGCTTGGAGGCACGGCATCACAAATCAATAGAGAACGTTAACTTACGTAACTTTTATGTTTATTATCCGATCGGGCTTCAATTTATAGAATAGGTTCACAACGTATTTATCTAGATGTATGCCAAAGCTGACAGTTAAGACTTAAATACTTTGCTTAATAATCGCATATTTAAAATTAATTTCTGATTTACGGGGGCGGTGGGCGTGGTAACCAAAATTTGAAAATGACGTTTACTGCCTAGGATATACATGAATCTTTCTGCAAAATTTGGAGTCTCTAACTTTCTTAATAGCTGAGAACCGTTGCCTCATACAGACGGACAGACAGACGGACAGACAGACAGACAGATCGACAGACAGACATGGCTAGATCGACTCCGCTAGTGATCCTGAGTAAGAATATATATACTTTATGGGGTCGCAGACGTCTCCTTCTGTATTTTTTTAAAATCCATGGCCTAATAAATCCAATCAGTGCTTTTCAAGCCAAGGAAATTTGCGTGAATGCCATCAGGACATATTCTCGCATAAATAAAAAGGTTTTGGTTGTCCGTCTACAGTCCTGTCTGATTCTATTAAACTCTGCTGTCCGTCTATTTAAGAAAATGGAGGAGTCGGTAACGATGCCTCTAGGTTTCTAGTTATGCGTAGACCAAAGGATTTGCAGGAAGCCTACTTCTTTTGTAAGGAGTTGCAGGGGGTTGCTCGGAGAGAGGGTTCGTTTGTCCAGCCTCCGCCACCGGGCAAGGGAAGCGCTTTCCGTTTTACTTCTTTTTATCAAGGGAATGTTAGACCTATATATGTTGGTTCCCAAAATTTTAACCGTTTTCAGGGTCCAAGACCGGCCGTTAAAATGGAATCGGGTCCGGTCGGAACCGGTCGGGTCAGTTACACAGCTCCGGCTACAGGTCTCTTTCGAACGAAGGTTCCGGTATATAGAGAATATTGTACTCGAGGTACCAAAATCCGTTCCAAAGGGCAACGAAACTTTACCACATGGAGCCTATACTAGACCCCTCGTCCCCAATCCCTGTCGAAAATGACCAGGGTGCTCTATCTGACCCTTACTATGATCAGCTCGGTGCTGAGAATGTGGCATGTCTCATCAGGATGCCTTAGAAGAGAGAACAGGCGCGGAAGGCCCAAATTTTATGTCCGAGGCCTCTCCAGCGTCCTTAGAGTATGAGGGGTAAGGTGGGATTATGTTACAATTTTCGGTCGATACCGGCGCGAACAAAAATTTCATTAGCCCTAGAATTGCCGCTGGGTCCACTCCCCACCCCACGTTTTAGGGCTGAGGAGATTGCTGAAGATAGGAATGTAACGGTTAAAACCAAGACCGTCAAAATTTTTCATAAATCTGATATACGGAATTGAAGAGACACTGGATTCTTTATGTGCGTTACACAAGATTTTCACTAATAATTCAATACACACACTTATTTCCTTTAAAAAAAAAGTCGGAAAGGCTACAGTCACGCGTTGACTGTATGAGGCCATGGATTTTCAGTGTACATATATATTTAAAGTTAACCATAAAAAAAAGTATTGAATGGACAAAGCAAGCAGAATAGACAAGAGTCGATAGCATAAGTTAGAACGAGAGAGAGATATCTATATTTTTGGCGCGTGCCAATATTCGTTACACACACACACAGCAGCGTCAACTGCTTCTTCTTTAATTTAGACGTCCGTTAAAATGCACTGACCTGCCTCACGTTTTGTGTATTGCCTCACACGCATATACATACATATGTATGCATATGTGAGCTTCGCATGCATGTATTGTATACATGCACGCATAAGTACAGCATGCAAAACATCTTAAAAGGCAAAATGTAACACTTAATAATAAATTGATTAGATAAATATTAATAAATGGAAAAAAATGCATATGCTTTATAAATATAAATGTAAACAAATATAAAATACAACAAAACATAAAAAAATTAAAATAGGTAAATTCTCTTTTCGCCGTGGGGAATCGAACCCTGGCCGTTTGCATAGGAGTCCGTCATCCAAACAACTAGACCACCGTTGCTGCGCTCCGCGCACGCTAAAATTGCATATTTAGACCATTAGGTCAAATGTGTCATATTGTCTTGTACAACAATAACACTTCTATTGGATTGAATGAGATAATCTGTTAAAATATGATAAATGAAACTAAATATTATAATGATGAAAAAAAAAACGTTTTGAGGCCAAAAAAATAGGTAATTAATTAAAACTCAACCGCCTCTTCTGAGGGTTGAACCTCTATCTCTTCATTGTTCGATTGCCGGCCTCTCAACACATTTGACTATCGTCGCAACTGTTGGCTCT
Source organism: Zaprionus tsacasi (assembly GCA_018904105.1). Classification (NCBI taxonomy): domain Eukaryota; kingdom Metazoa; phylum Arthropoda; class Insecta; order Diptera; family Drosophilidae; genus Zaprionus; species Zaprionus tsacasi. The sequence continues at coordinate 81,646 of JAEIFR010000096.1, forward strand.
GCGGGTAAGTTACTATTTCGATCTCAAATACACACGTAACCACTTTCGCATTAAAAAGATCGGAAACGCACATGGCTGGCAGCAGCTTGCAGGAAAGGCATCACAAATCAATAGAGAACGTTAACTTACGTAACTTCTATGTATATTACCCGATCGGGTTGCAATTTATAGAATAAGTTCACAACGTATTTATCTAGATGTATGCCAAAGCTAAAAGTTAAGACTTCAATACTTTGCTCAATAATCGGATATTAAAAATTAATTTCTGATTTACGGTGGCGGTGGGCGTGGAAACCAAAATTTGAAAATGACGTTTACTGCCTAGGATATACATGAATCTTTCTGCAAAATTTGGAGTCTCTAACTTTCTTAATAGCTGAGAACCGTTGCCTCATACAGACGGACAGACAGACGGACAGACAGACAGACAGACGGACAGACAGACATGGCTAGATCGACTCGGCTAGTGATCCTGAGTAAGAATATATATAGTTTATGGGGTCGCAGATGTCGCCTTCTGCCTGTTACGCACATTCCGACAAACCTAATAGACCATGTATTTTTTAAAATCCATGGCCTAAAAACACTAAATGAAATTATAGGAAAAAACAACACATGTACGCGAAAAAAAACTAATCCAAGATCAACACAGTAAAACCACATTTAAAATAAATCCAATCAGTGCTTTTCAAGCCAAGGAAATTTCCGTGAATGCCATCAGGACATATTCTCGCATAAATAAAAGGTTTTGGTTGTCCGTCTACAGTCCTGTCTGATTCTATAAAACTCTGCTGTCCGTCTATTTAAGAATATGGAGGAGTCGGTAACGATGCCTCTAGGTTTCTAGTTATGCGTAGATCAAAGGATTTGCAGGAAGCCTACTTCTTTTGTAAGGAGTTGCAGGGGGTTGCTCGGAGAGGAGATTCGTTTGTCCAGCCTCCGCCACCGGGCAAGGGAAGCGCTTTCCGTTTTACTTCTTTTTATCAAGGGAATGTTAGACCTATATATGTTGGTTCCCAAAATTTTAACCGTTTTCAGGGTCCAAGACCGGCCGTTAAAATGGAATCGGGTCCGGTCGGAACCGGTCGGGTCAGTTACACAGCTCCGGCTACAGGTCTCTTTCGAACGAAGGTTCCGGTATATAGAGAATATTGTACTCGAGGTACCAAAATCCGTTCCAAAGGGCAACGAAACTTTACCACATGGAGCCTATACTAGACCCCTCGTCCCCAATCCCTGTCGAAAATGACCAGGGTGCTCTATCTGACCCTTACTATGATCAGCTCGGTGCTGAGAATGTGGCATGTCTCATCAGGATGCCTTAGAAGAGAGAACAGGCGCGGAAGGCCCAAATTTTATGTCCGAGGCCTCTCCAGCGTCCTTAGAGTATGAGGGGTAAGGTGGGATTATGTTACAATTTTCGGTCGATACCGGCGCGAACAAAAATTTCATTAGCCCTAGAATTGCCGCTGGGTCCACTCCCCACCCCACGTTTTAGGGCTGAGGAGATTGCTGAAGATAGGAATGTAACGGTTAAAACCAAGACCGTCAAAATTTTTCATAAATCTGATATACGGAATTGAAGAGACACTGGATTCTTTATGTGCGTTACACAAGATTTTCACTAATAATTCAATACACACACTTATTTCCTTTAAAAAAAAAAGTCGGAAAGGCTACAGTCACGCGTTGACTGTATGAGGCCATGGATTTTCAGTGTACATATATATTTAAAGTTAACCATAAAAAAAAGTATTGAATGGACAAAGCAAGCAGAATAGACAAGAGTCGATAGCATAAGTTAGAACGAGAGAGAGATATCTATATTTTTGGCGCGTGCCAATATTCGTTACACACACTCACAGCAGCGTCAACTGCTTCTTCTTTAATTGAGACGTCCGTTAAAAATGCACTGACCTGCCTCACGTTTTGTGTATTGCCTCACACGCATATACATACATATGTATGCATGTGTGAGCTTCGCATGCATGTATTGTATGCTTGCACGCATAAGTACAGCATGCAAAACATCTTAAAAGGCAAAATGTAACACTTAATATAAAATTGATTAGATAAATATTAATAAATGGAAAAAATGCATATGCTTTAAAAATATATAAATGTAAACAAATATAAAATACAACAAAACATAAAAAAATTAAAATAGGTAAATTCTCTTTTCGCCGTGGGGAATCGAACCCTGGCCGTTTGCATAGGAGTCCGTCATCCAAACAACTAGACCACCGTTGCTGCGCTCCGCGCACGCTAAAATTGCATATTTAGACCATTAGGTCAAATGTGTCATATTGTCTTGTACAACAATAACACTTCTATTGGATTGAATGAGATAATTTGTTGAAATATGATAAATGAAACTAAATGTTATAATGATGAAAAAAAAAACGTTTTGAAGCCAAAAAAAAGGTAATTAATTAAAACTCAACCGCCTCTTCTGAGGGTTGAACCTCTATCTCTTCATTGTTCGATTGCCGGCCTCTCAACACATTTGACTATCGCCGCAACTGTTGGCTCTGCGGGTAAGTTACTATTTCGATCTCAAATACACACGTAACCACTTTCGCATTAAAAAGATCGAAAACGCACATGGCTGGCAGCAGCTTGCAGGCAAGGCATCACAAATCAATAGAGAACGTTAACTTACGTAACTTTTATGTTTATTACCCGATCGGGTTGCAATTTATAGAATAAAATCACAACGTATTTATCTAGATGTATGCCAAAGCTGAAAGTTAAGACTTCAATACTTTGCTCAATAATCGGATATTTAAAATTAATTTCTGATTTACGGGGGCAGTGGGCGTGGTACCTTAAATTTGAAAATGACGTTTACTGCCTAGGATATACATTAATCTTTCTGCCAAATTTGGAGTGTCTAGCTTTCTTAATAGCTGAGATCTGCTGTCTCATACAGACAGACAGACGGACAGACAGACAGACAGACGGACAGACAGACATGGCTAGATCGACTCGGCTAGTGATCCTAGGTAAGAATATACATACTTTACGGGATCGCAGATGTTTCCTTCTGCATATTACGCACATTCCGACAAACCTAATAGACCATGTATTTTTTAAAATCCATGGCCTAAAAACACTAAATGAAATTATAGGAAAAAACAACACATGTACGCGAAAAAAACTAATCCAAGATCAACACAGTAAAACCACATTTAAAATAAATCCAATCAGTGCTTTTCAAGCCAAGGAAATTTCCGTGAATGCCATCAGGACATATTCTCGCATAAATAAAAAGGTTTTGGTTGTCCGTCTACAGTCCTGTCTGATTCTATAAAACTCTGCTGTCCGTCTATTTAAGAATATGGAGTAGTCGGTAACGATGCCTCTAGGTTTCTAGCTATGCGTAGATCAAAGGATTTGCAGGAAGCCTACTTCTTTTGTAAGGAGTTGCAGGGGGTTGCTCGGTGAGGAGATTCGTTTGTCCAGCCTCCGCCACCGGGCAAGGGAGGCGCTTTCCGTTTTACTTCTTTTTATCAAGGGAATGTTAGACCTATATCAGGCCCAAGATATGTTGGTTCCCAAAATATTAACCGTTTTCAGGGTCCAAGACCGGCCGTTAAAATGGAATCAAACCGGTCGGGTCAGTTACACAGCTCCGGCTACAGGTCTCTTTCGAACGAAGGTTCCGGTATATAGAGAATATTGTACTCGAGGTACCAAAATCCGTTCCAAAGGGCAACGAAACTTTACCACATGGAGCCTATACTAGACCCCCTCGTCCCCAATCCCTGTCGAAAATGACCAGGGTGCTCTATCTGACCCTTACTATGATCAGCTCGGTGCTGAGAATGTGGCATGTCTCATCAGGATGCCTTAGAAGAGAGAACAGGCGCGGAAGGCCCAAATTTTATGTCCGAGGCCTCTCCAGCGTCCTTAGAGTATGAGGGATAAGGTGGGATTATGTTACAATTTTCGGTCGATACCGGCGCGAACAAAAATTTCATTAGCCCTAGAATTGCCGCTGGGTCCACTCCCCACCCCACGTTTTAGGGCTGAGGAGATTGCTGAAGATAGGAATGTAACGGTTAAAACCAAGACCGTCAAAATTTTTCATAAATCTGATATACGGAATTGAAGAGACACTGGATTCTTTATGTGCGTTACACAAGATTTTCACTAATAATTCAATACACACACTTATTTCCTTTAAAAAAAAAGTCGGAAAGGCTACAGTCACGCGTTGACTGTATGAGGCCATGGATTTTCAGTGTACATATATATTTAAAGTAAACCATAAAAAAAGTAGTGAAGGGACAAAGCAAGCAGAATAGACAAGAGTCGATAGCATAAGTTAGAACGAGAGAGAGATATCTATATTTTTGGCGCGTGCCAATATTCGTTACACACACACACAGCAGCGTCAACTGCTTCTTCTTTAATTTAGACGTCCGTTAAAAATGCACTGACCTGCCTCACGTTTTTTGTATTTCCTCACACGCATATATGTATGCATGTGTGAGCTTCGCATGCATGTATTGTATGCTTGCACGCATAAGTACAGCATGCAAAACATCTTAAAAGGCAAAATTTAACACTTAATATAAAATTGATTAGATAAATATTAATAAATGGAAAAAATGCATATGCTTTATAAATATAAATGTAAACAAATATAAAATACAACAAAACATAAAAAAATTAAAATGGGTAAATTTTTTTTTTCGCCGTGAGGACTCGAATCCTGGCCGATTGCATAGGAGTCCGTCATCCAAACAACTAGACCACCGTTGCTGCGCTCCGCGCACGCTAAAATTGCATATTTAGACCATTAGGTCAAATGTGTCATATTGTCTTGTACAACAATAACACTTCTATTGGATTGAATGAGATAATTTGTTGAAATATGATAAATGAATGAATGAATAATGATGAAAAAAAAAACGTTTTGAAGCCAAAAAAAAGGTAATTAATTAAAACTCAACCGCCTCTTCTGAGGGTTGAACCTCAATCTCTTCTTTGTTCGATTGCCGGCCTCTCAACACATTTGACTATCGCCGCAACTATCGGCTATGCGGCTAAGTTACTATTTCGATCTCATATACACACATAACAACTTTCGCATTAAAAAGTTCGAAAACGCACATGGCTGGCAGCAGCTTGGAGGCACGGCATCACAAATCAATAGAGAACGTTAACTTACGTAACTTTTATGTTTATTATCCGATCGGGCTTCAATTTATAGAATAGGTTCACAACGTATTTATCTAGATGTATGCCAAAGCTGACAGTTAAGACTTAAATACTTTGCTCAATAATCGCATATTTAAAATTAATTTCTGATTTACGGGGGCGGTGGGCGTGGTAACCAAAATTTGAAAATGTCGTTTACTGCCTAGGATATACATGAATCTTTCTGCAAAATTTGGAGTCTCTAGCTTTCTTAATAGCTGAGAACCGTTGTCTCATACAGACGGACAGAAGGACAGACAGACAGACAGACAGACAGACGGACAGACAGACAGACAGACATGGCTAGATCGACTCGGCTAGTGATCCTGAGTAAGAATATATATAGTTTATGGGGTCGCAGATGTCTCCTTCTGCCTGTTACGCACATTCCGACAAACCTAATAGACCATGTATTTTTTAAAATCCATGGCCTAAAAACAGACGACACGTACATTTCTCCACACACTCTTAAACCCATGTTTTCAAGTTATTATAAGTTGATACGATTAAAGCAATGTTACTCATAAGTTATCTTCTCTAATCAATGTCGCAAACATCATTTTAGCTCTTCAAATATGAGGCTCCGCTTCTGGCATTACAGGAGGGCAGAGTCTTTCGTGTGACAGGAGGGCCTGTCAAGACTGACGGGTACACAGCGTGGACGTCGATCTCTGGACTGGGTTGGGTCCGCCTGGAAGTGGATTGCGAGCTCACCGGATGTGTTGGACTGGGACGCATTCTTCATGCTCAGGAAAATGTCGTAAAATCGGCCGACCAATAAGTGTGGATAAACGCTGGACTATTTGATGGCTCACACGAGTCCCTGAGGCAACTGAACGAGGCTACTGCGATGGACGATTGTACGATTGCCATCGACGGATATGTGCACATGGCTACGACCCTATTGCACAAGGCCTTGATCATCGATAGTCAGGTCGGCGAGCTGACTCAAGCATGCCAGTGGGCTTAGTCAGGGATCGTCACCTCCCGCTTACTGGACCACGAGGAGGTACAGGCGATTTTGACTGAAGTCAGGAACTTGCCGTACCTGAATGCAGTCGAAGCACTGAAGTTTTGCCGCCTGTCTGTGGTTACAAATGGAACGGCGTTTCTGCACATTCTGGCCTTGCCTAACGTCGCCCCTAAGGACTACCGTTTGCTTCTTCTCCTTCCTGCAACCCTTGAGGTAAAACAAGTCATGGGACGATTGCCTCTCCATGAGCAACACAACTGTTTGTCCGGAAAAAAGTCTCCTGAAGATGGACGAAAACAGCTGCATCCCCAGGCTATTGAAGGGTGCTCAGGCTAGATGTGAATTCCTCAAGAATAACGAGGCTCGGATAGAACTGGTCGAGGACGGCAGAATGTTCTTGTCCAACTTCAACAGGACATTGGAAACTGGACCCAGCGCCCACAACTTGGCTGGAACCTACGTAGTCCAGTTCGCTAATGTGACAATTAGTGTGGCTGGAAGAACCTATACGAGCTACTCATCGAACCACTTCATGGTTATGCCAGCGGTACTGACTACAGTCACCGCCACCGGGTACGCACCTTCGCTCCGCTACGTGAACGACTTCAACATGGAAAACCTGAGGAGACACTTTTTGGGATATCCGAGAGGGTTTCTTTTTCCTTCCATCTGGAGGCATTGGTCGCTTTGGTTGTCGGAGCGGTTGTCTACACCATATGAAGGAAGCTGACATCGACCAAGGGCATCCCTGTCGTGACAAACAGCACCCCGGACCAGGAGACATTAGACGCTGGCAGGGCACCCAAAGCCCTATAATCTGCGGGACGCAGATCTTGAGGGGGGAGGAGTTATGAACTCTCTCTAAGTATCTTCCCCCTTCCCCTACTGGTCGCCGCTTTTACACGCGCTTCCCCCGCTGGATGCAAACGCCGCATTCAGCACTGAAGCCGGAGCTCTGGAGAGAACTAGCACCGACGCTAAAAAGCATTTATGTAGATCTGGCAACCTTGAATTTGCTAATCACATTTACTTAAATCATAATTTGCTGGATATTAATCTGTAATCGATATCCTGGGAATCATCGCTAGTTCTTTCTTCCCATCGCCTACTGTCATCCACTTTCTTATTCCCTTTCCATCGCCTACTGTCAGCCACATTGGACGTGCAGCTCCGGAAATCACAACCGTAATCCGAATAAATCTCTAATTTGGTTAACCATCAATTGTTAAAATGAATTAGAAAGCCAATGAAAACGGTTCTTTAACACAACCTTTGACTTCACTTGGGGAACCTGTCCACAGAACAAGTCGACGACCCAAAAGAACACTTGGAATGCTCCATGTGCTTAATAGGTGAGGTATGCGGCTACGGGAGCCGTAGCAACAAAAGCAAGAAATAGTCTTGCTTAACTTATATATTATTTTTATAATTATTAACTTTTAGTTGTGTGCGATGATTTGCGTTGTGTTGAATTAGTTTCTGGAATAAAAGCGCACATCTGCTTAATTAATTAACTAATTAAACACAACGCAAATCATCGCACACAACTAAAAATTAATAATAATAAAAACAAGTGAGTTTAGCTACAGTCGAGCGCTCGACAGTAAGCTACCCTTCTCCCAATTTTTAAAATTTGTTACAAACATGTAACCACACTCATAATTTCAAACAGAAATTCTGCACAAATACTTCTACTACATATACCTCTCTCGCTCGCACTCACACAGCGACGCACGTTAAGAGTGACGTCGACGTCGGCGTGAACTACTCAAAGCAGTACGCAGGCTGCTGATAATACGGAAAACGTTGACTTGAATAACTTCTGTGTTATTGGTAAATACGAGGGTCGTTTGATAAGTCCGTGACTTTTTGCCGCGCACCTGCTCTAAATACAACACTGCTCCTGTCAGCAGTTATCGATTAACAGCTGACTGTAAAATTTTGAGAAAGCTGCGTTTTTTGGTTTGCGTTTTATAGGCATTGAAAGCAGACGATCTCGTGAATTTTAACGAAAATGGAAAAAAGTGAATTTCGTGTGCTAATTAAGCATTATTTTTTGCGTAAAAAATCCATCACCGAAACCAAGGAAAGACTTGATAAATATTATGGGGACTCTGCACCATCAATTTCAATGGTTAAGAAATGGTTTACTGAGTTCCGTTGTGGTCGTACCAGTACAAGTGATGCCGAACGTTCAGGTCGCCCAAAAGAGGTCGTCATGCCAGAAATCGTCGACAAAATCCATGGAATGATATTGGATGATCGGAGAATGAAAGTGCGTGAGGTAGCTGAGGCTGTAGGCATCTCAACTGAACGGGTACATCACATTTTACATGAATATTTGGACATGAAAAAGCTTTCCGCGCGATGGGTGCCGCGATTGCTCACACACGACCATAAGCGCAACCGTGTGACCATTTCAAAGGAGTGTTTGGCGATGTTCAACCGCAATCCAAACGAATTTTTGCGCCGTTTCGTTACCGTAGACGAAACATGGATCCACCACACCACACCAGAGACCAAAGAACAATCAAGACAGTGGGTTTCTCCGGGTGAACGTGCACCAAAGAAGGCCAAGGTGGGTCTGTCGGCCAACAAGGTCATGGCCACAGTTTTTTGGGATGCACAAGGTATCATTCACATCGATTACCTTGAAAAGGGTAAAACGATCACCGGCGAATATTATTCAGAGCTTTTGGACAGATTCGATATTGATTTGAAGCAGAAACGACCGCATTTGGCGAAAAAAAAGTGCTGTTCCATCAGGACAATGCACGGTGCACACGTGTGTAGTCAGCATGGCAAAATTTCATAAATTGGGCTACGAACTGCTACCCCATCCAGCATATTCTCCAGATTTAGCCCCCTGTGACTATTTTTTGTTTCCAAACATGAAGAAATGGCTCGGCGGTAAGAGATTCGGGTCAAATGAAGAGGTCATCACAGAAACAAACGACTATTTTGAGGGCCTTGAGAAAACCTATTATTTGGAAGGAATAAAAAAATTGGAAAAACGCTGGACTAAATGTATAGAGCTAAAAGGAGATTATGTTGAGAAATAAAACGCTTCTTTGACGAAAAAAATATATTTTATTCAAAAAGTCACGGACTTATCAAATGACCCTCGTATATTGAGATTATAATTGATGGCGTATACTCTATGATCTTCTTCTACTGAGAACCTAAAGGCTGTTGCGAGTTTCCCTGATCTTGGGTTACTCGTACATGGCATTATTTCTGTTTACGTCGAAACGTAACCGCCTAAAAGTAGGCAGTGTTGCGGCGTAAACAGTGCGAGAGTCACCAAAGCTCTCGCGCTCTTTTATCCAAAGTAATGCTAAGTTAGGCTTAAGATTACATTGTAAAATTACATGGAGTTAGTTGAAAAAATATAAGTGAAGTGAACACCACGCGCCCCGCATTGTTTATTTTTATTCCGAATTGTTTTCGCGTCGGTATATCTCATTTTTTCGCAGCAAGTGTACCCCAAGCCAAGCAGGAAGAAGCCACTGCCGCCACCACAATCATTGGTCCTTCGAGCCGGATTCTGCTACTTTTTTGGACTTACGTCACTGGATTATCATCCCTCCACTCCGCTCGAACCTCAGCCACGGCTTAAGCTTCTTCAGGGATTTAGTTCAGATAAGTACATGATTTTCTTACTTGTCTGAGGCGGAGGTGCTGGTTGCAACTGCTTTGGCGAACCTCTGTATGTGCATATGTGCACTTGTAAGTACATACATACAGACGATCGCCATATTGGATACAGTGAAAAAGATCTACATATGTACATATAAGTACATATGTATGCAAGTCTTTTTTTCATTTGCACACAGTTTTGTCCTTCCATTAAAAATCATTTTTTTGTACCTCCGCCACATATTATTTTATATATGTATGTACTAAATCCTACAAAGTGCATGTAAAA
>JAEIFR010000097.1:0-93816 GCA_018904105.1 Zaprionus tsacasi
GTATATGTGTAAATGGATGTATATGTGTAAATGGATGTATATGTGTGTGTGGATGTGTGTACATTCAAATGTATGTACATTTGCTTTTTATTTAATTCGACAAGAAATACTTTTAAATTGTGTATATGGACGTATATGTGTAAATGGATGTATATGTGTAAATGGATGTATATGTGTGTGTGGATGTATGTACATTCAAATGTATGTACATTTGCTTTTTATTTAATTCGACAAGAAATACTTTTAAATTGTGTATATGGAAATACAAGAAATACTTTTAAATTGTGTAAATGGATGTATATGTGTAAATGGATATATATGTGTGTGTGGATGTGTGTACATTCAAATGTATGTACATTTGCTTTTTATTTAATTCGACAAGAAATACTTTTAAATTGTATGTAATGTAATGTAAATGGATGTATATGTGTGTGTGGATGTATGTACATTCAAATGTATGTACATTTGCTTTTTATTTAATTCGACAAGAAATACTTTTAAATTGTGTATATGGACGTATATGTGAAAATGGATGTATGTGTATGTGTATGTAGTGTATATTTAGCGGTGGTTGCCGGGTTCTAACGAAAAGGAGCCCTTCTTGCGGGAGAACGAAACGGAGCCGGCAAACACGCAAATATGCACACAATAGACCTGATACTTATCTGGTTTATAGCGCCGATGCAACTATAATATATATATATGATCCGGCTCGAAGGACCAAAATGATGGGGTAGGGCGCTGTTGCTTCGCTGAGGCAGGTCTCAATTTGTGCGATTTTTTAACTTTTTAAATTAAAACACTCGAACTTAAAATGCGTGTGGTTTATTTCACTTGTGGAATTTCAATGATAGATGACTTGCAAAGTTAGGGATGACAATTCTTTTTCTTAGGGATGACGATTCTTTTTCTAAGTGATGACAATTTTTGATTTCAATTACTTAAAGATAAATACTAACAACTAATTAAATATTCGAATATTTGCCGTGAACAGTATCGAAACCAAATAATATCAAACTATCGCTTGCCTATCGAAATTAAATACTGAAAATATCGTCTGCCTATCATTTTCAAAATAACATCGACACACAAATAAGAAAAACAATATTTAAAAAAAAAAAAAAAGGAAAAATCAAATTAAATTGAGATTAAATAAAAAAGAAAGGGTAAATCAAAAAGGAATAAAAATTAGGGAACTAAAGTTAGATTTATCGAATTCGTCATGCAGCACGAAGCTGCATGCGCTATATTTGTTCGTTATTAAATAACATTGATGAAATTTAAAATGGAAAAATTTTTTTTCTTGAGGCACTAAGGGCGGTAGCATAACAGCGATATGGGTAGTATCGGTATTCCGATATCGATAGTACATGGTTGGGTGGGTGAAGAAGGAGAGCATTCCATCTAGCTCTCCGAGTAGATCGTCCGTTAGGGGTAGTCCGTCCGCTTATTTTGGCCTTCCCTTTTATTGCCATTCCCCCTTCTAGTCCTATAACCTGTCGATATTTTCTCGTAACACCGATAATCGAACCTGCACACAAAACCCCGCCCATTTTCCCTGAGCTTAGCCGGCTGTAACTTAGACAGGGTGTGCAGGGGAGGTCATGGGACTTCGGTCGTTACAAAACATAGAAGTTACGTAAGTTAACGTTCTCTATTGATTTGTGATGCCGTGCCTGCAAGCTGCTGCCAGCCATGTGCGTTCGATCTTTTTAATGCGAAAGTGGTTATGTGTGTATATGAGATCGAAATAGTAACTTAGCCGCAGAGCCAACAGTTGCGGCGAGTTAAATGTGATTTCATTTCCTAGTGAACGGACGTGTTTTTTTTTTGCGCTTCGATTTTTCGGCTTTTTTATTAAAAACAACCGGTGTTTTAACTTTAATTAACTTTAATCTCGAAGTTAAACTTTAGCCCGTTCACGACGCGTGTGCATGCTTCTGTAAATTAGTCAAACTAATCTGTGTTTGCTAATTTTAGATTCTATTTTTTTTTCTGTTTTGTGCATCGGTTCTGCATAGTTTGGTGCATTTGTTCTTTCTATTCTCTTCTCGGTAAGCGACGTAATTGTTAGTGTTGTTTGTCACCCCTAATTTTTGTCTTTCCTTACCTTTCCTAATTCTTTGAGCGTGCCTAAGCTGCTCTCACGCTTTGCCGCTCTAGCACTTGTCTTTTTCTCTGCTCTCTCTGCTCTCTGTCCTTTACGCGCGTTAATTTCTCTCACTTGCGCTCATCCCTTTTCTTGTTTTGGTTTTGTTTTCTTTTTGGCTGATTTTGTTTTTACAGTAGGTGTTCCCTATAATGGACGTTTTGATTTGTTATAAGAAATCCTGCCTTAAGCAGATGACTGCCGCCCAGGCTATGTGACAACGTAGTACACGCGAAGTGTACTGGATATACTGGCCCGACCCCTGACGCCGTAGCCAAGCGCACTGGGTTGCGTTATTGCTGTGATGTGTGTAGGGAGGTGGAGAACGAAATGTGTTCGTTTATGCGTCAAACGAAGACTGGATTTAGGGAACTGTTTGGAAGTTTTCGCAACCTTTCTGACCAGTTCTCTGCGCTTGATTCGTCTTTCAATAACCTTAAGTTATTGAATGAATCACCAAAGCGTAAGAAATCCGCACGTAACCAAAAGGCTTTAGTTAGCGCCACCCATCTCCCTCTAATTGACCAGCCAAGCACGCCAGTGACCCAGCCGTTAATTTCGTTTACCAATCCCCCAATAGTAACGAGGTCCTCGGCTCAATCGGTTTCGCTTCCCGATAATGTCATTGAGTGTGTGCAACCTGTGACGCCCATAATTTCCGACAAGTCCGCTGTGGTATCGTTGCCCGTGCCACAGTTAATAGTCTTACCGAAGGCGTGTTCAAGTTCTGGTTTACCAGAAGAGAACCTATGCTCTGGAGTTATACCTGAGGCGCCTAAAAAGATTCTAGGTGTTCCACAAAGGAAACAAATTTTTGTTTCCAGGCTTGCCCCTGACCTCACATCAAATGATGTAACAGCCTATATTCAAGGCAAAATTCATTCCTTGGATATTAAAGTGGAAAAATTTAAGTTTTCTTATGAGAGGGACATATCATCCTTCAAAATAAGTGTCCCAAACGAACTCTTGGGCATTATATGCTCGTCTCAATTTTGGCCGGAGCATGTAATGGTCAAAGAGTTCGAAACAAAGAAGAAGAAAAATCGCCCACCGATTAATCTTCCTTTGCTGTCTCTAGTCTCACCCCAAACAAAAACAACTTTAAACAAAAAAAACTAACATGCTCCTTAACTCTTTCATATCAAAATGTTAGAGGTCTATGTACTAAACTTTCAACTTTATATATTAACAGTCTTTCTTTTTCTTCTCAAATTGTTGTGTTTACTGAGACTTGGTTTAAACCGGATATCCTAAACTCCGAAGTCTTTCCAAGCAAGTTCACAACCTACAGGTGTGATCGACCTGACCGTCGTGGTGGTGGAGTCCTTATTGCAGTCGATTCCACTATCAATTCGGAACTTTTACTGCCGGAGATTCAACTTGATATTCAATTCCTCTGTGTTAAATTACACTTTCCCGGTTTTTCTCATTATATAACCTGTTCCTATATTCCGCCGTCATCGGATGTATCTGTCTATTTGCAACATTTGTCTGCAATAAAGACTATATTTAATCTGATATCAGACAGAGATCACCTTTCAGTTCTTGGGGACTTTAATATCCTTGATTGTAATTGGACAACAAGTGTTGATTCAAATTCTCTGCTGCCCTCACGGCACCACGACCTTTTTGACGGTCTGTTTGATATGTCATTGTCGCAGGTCAATCATATCTTAAACTGTAGTAACAGATCGTTAGACTTATGCTTTGTCTCCGATCCATCTAGAGTGAATTTAGTCAAGACTCAACCACTTTCTTTCCCAGAAGATCCTTACCATCCTACTCTGGAAGTGTCTTTTGATTTTGGGGCTTGTATGGATAAACCTGAAAAATTGTGTAAACGCGTACGCTGCTTTAGGAAAGCAGATTTTAATTTATTAAACTCTTTAATTTCCCAATTTGATTGGTCAGAATTGTATGTGTCTACTGATATATCAGTAGCGACCAATATTTTTTACAAAATTATCTATTCATTTTTTGATATTTGCGTTCCGTGCTTTTATTCATCATCCTCGAGTAAGCCGCCATGGTTTACAAGAGAGTTGTCACGGTTAAAAAATTTAAAGTCAAGCCTTTATAAAAAATTTAAATGTAGTTACTCGCCCTTAGCCTTTTCACGCTACTTAAGCGCGCGGTCAGACTTTACAGTCTTAAACGCGAAATGTTATAAAAACTATTTAGCTCGTTGTAAGGTTCAGTTCAAACAGTTTTATAGTTTTGTTAACACGAAGCGTAAGTCTTCCGCTTTTCCTACTAACCTAACGTATGAAAATGCTAATGCAAATACCGACCAAACCATGGCCGATCTGTTTGCAAAGTTTTTTCAAACGACTTATTCACCTTCTACACATACTTCTCACTTTTACCCATACAACATTCCAAGTTCGAATGGTATCTTCTCCCCCTTTCTAAACGAAAGCTCCATTGTCAAGGATCTTCACTTAGTTAAGCCAGTTTTTTCACCAGGCCCTGTTCCCGCTTGTATACTTCGGTTCTGTGCCAACTCCTTAAGTAAGCCTTTGCTCAAACTATTTTCGCTGTCCTTAGAAACTTCACTCCTTCCTTCCATTTGGAAGGAATCTTTTATTATCCCCTTATTGAAGAAGGGCAGCAAGTCTGAAGCAAGCAATTATAGAGGTATCTCTAAATTGTCGGCCATACCTAAATTTTTCGAGAATGTTATAACTCCTCACTTGCAACATTTATGCAGATCCGTTATTTCACCTTTTCAACACGGATTTATTAAACGTCGTTCAACTACGACAAATTTGCTGGAGCTGACATCCTTTGTGGTAAAAGGATTTCAGGAAAATCTTCAAACTGATGTCATTTATACTGATTTCAGTAAAGCCTTTGACTCAGTGAATCATTCCCTTCTGGCACATAAGCTTGACCTTCTAGGTTTCTCACCTAAATTACTTAGTTGGATTGTAAGCTATCTGACTGACAGAACTCAAAGAGTCCTCTTTAAAAACAGCCTCTCAATTCCACTTCATGCCACATCTGGCGTTCCTCAAGGGAGTCATCTCGGCCCCCTACTTTTTACTACTACTTTTTACGCTTTTCATCAATGACCTGCCTTTGGTCATACGTAACTCTCGTACTCTCATGTACGCAGATGATGTAAAGCTTTGTTATCAATTTAAAGAAGACCACTGTCACTCACACTTACAAGCCGATCTAAATAGTTTTCATTCGTGGTGGCCAATTTTTTAAACCTGAACAGCTCTAAATGCAAGCTGATGACATTCTCTCGAGCCAGTCCAATGTATACTTCTTATTCTCTTTGTGGTTGTGTCTTGGAAATAATTACCCTAGTTGATGATTTGGGGGTCCGTTTGGAGCGAAAACTAAAGTTTTCCAATCATATTTCTAATATGGTCAATAAAGCCATGGGTGTCCTTGGCTTTATTAAGAGATGGTCTAAGGAATTTGACGATCCTTATCTTACAAAGACCCTCTACATCTCACTTGTTCGTCCTATTCTTGAATACGGTTCATGCGTATGGTGTCCCCAGTACACCATTCATAAAGAACGCATCGAGTCCGTACAGAAGAACTTCTTACTTTTTGCTTTACGTGGCCTTAACTGGGATGAAAATTTAAGACTGCCTTCCTATAACAATAGACTCTTATTATTAAATTTGCCTTCCCTAACTAATCGCAGAACCATGCTAGGGGTATTATTTATTAACAACCTTCTGCAAGGTGACATTGACAGTGAAGCCCTTGTAAGACAGCTTCACTTCTCTGTCCCATGCAGAAGTACTCGTAATTATCTTCCACTAATTCTTCCTTATTGTCGATCGAACTATGCACTGCACGATCCGTTCAGGGTATTATGTTCGGACTACAATAAACTTCAACACGTCATAGCTAGCACTAACTCTATTGCTGCTATGAAGTCTTTAATTCCTCTCTATCTAGTACGTAATTAGTAATATTATTTCCTCGATATTCTTTTCACTGCATGCATATTCTATCTTCTATCCGCGTTTTCTATGTTTATCGCGTTATTTCCTTACGCGTGTCTATTCGCATTTTTTTACCGCGTTTCCGTGTCGTCCGTTATGCGACGGTGCCTCTCGGTCGGTTAGGCGGGAGGTGGACTTCGTCTGGGTTCCGCGCGCAACAAGCATCGGCTTGGTGTCGTTGGACCACTTGTTAATACATTCATTGTATTCAACGTCCAAAAAAAAAAAAAAAAAGATAGTCAAATTTGTTGAGAGGCCGGCAATCGAACAAAGAAGAGATAGAGGATCAACCCTCAGAAGAGGCAGGCGGTTGAGGTTACCTTTTTTTTTGGCTTCTAAAAGTTTTTTTTTCATCATTATAATATTTAGTTTCATTTATCATATTTCAACAAATTATCTCATTCAATCCAATAGAAGTGTTATTGTTGACAAGACAATATGACACATTTGACCTAATGGTCTAAATATGCAATTTAGCGTGCGCGGAGCGCAGCGACGGTGGTCTAGTTGTTTGGATGACGGACTCCTATGCAAACGGCCAGGGTTCGATTCCCCACGGCGAAAAGAGAATTTACCTACTTTATTTTTTTTATGTTTTGTTGTATTTTATATTTGCTTACATTTATATTTATAAAGCATATGCATTTTTCCCATTTACTAATATTTATCTAATCAATTTTATATTAAGTGTTACATTTTGCCTTTTAAGATGTTTTGCATGCTGTACTTATGCGTGCATGTATACAATACATGCATGCGAAGCTCACACATGCATACATTCATGTGTGTGAGGCAATACACAAAACGTGAGGCAGGTCATTGCATTCTTAACGAACGTCTAAATTAAAGAAGAAGCAGTTGACGCTGGTGTGTGTATGTGTAACGAATATTGGTATGCGTCAAAAATGCACATATCTCTCTCTCGTTCTAACTTATGCTATCGACTCTTGTCTATTCTGCTTATTCATCATATTTCAACAAAATATCTCATTCAATCCAGTGGAAGTGTTATTGTTGTACAAGACAATATGACACATTTGATGCAATTTATGCAATTTTAGCATATACGATGCACAGCGACGGTGGTCTAGTTGTTCGGATGACGGACTCCTATGCAATCGGCCAGGGTTCGAATCCTCACGGCAAAAAAAAAAAATAACCCATTTTAATTTTTTTATGTTTTGTTGTATTTTATATTTGTTTACATTTATATTTATAAAGCATATACATTTTTGAATTATTTAACATTTATTAATATTTATCTAATCAATTTTAAATTAAGTGTTAAATTTGTAATATCTGGGGAAAATTTAAAAGGAAATAAAAAAAGCAATTATAATTTTATATTTTTTGGGGATTATTGTCATTGTTGTCATACCATTTAAAAATTTTAATTTGTTAATATCTAAAAAAAAAGGGAAATAACAAGCAATTATAATTTTATATTTGTATGTAAAAGTATCGCTGTTATCTTACCATTTATTTTTTTTGAATGATCGATACTGGTCATTGGTAATATTGATAGCATAGTTGTAAGGCTATCATTGGTCATTGGTAATATTGATAGCATAGTTGTAAGGCTATCAAGGCTGGATTGCAATGGCGACTAGATCGAACTTCTGAATTTCCAATCAGTCGTTTGAAGTCAGCCGAAACGTGAAAATCTAAATCAAATTTTGTGAAAAGAAAAAAAAAATTTAAGCAGTGATTGTGAAAATTATAAATAGTACCTGTACCCATTGCTGGTGAGTTTTCAGGAAATAAAGGAAAATAATAGGGAAACATTTATTAGAACAGTTACTCGTTATAAAGGTGCAAATTTTCCTGGACCTGGAAAAATTTTGGGATTCAAGAAAACATTTTCCCGCTGTCATCTGTAACCACAGCTACGGGATAAAAATTTCCCGCTGTCATCTGTAACCACAGCTACGGGATAAACTTTCCCGCTGCCATCTGTAACCACAGCTACGGGATAAACTTTCCCGCTGTCATCTGTAACCACAGCTACGGGATAAAAATTTCCCGCTGTCATCTGTAACCACAGCTACGGGGAAAAAAATTCCCGCTGTCATCTGTAACCACAAGCTACGGGATAAAATATCAGTTGCATATAAACATTAAATCCCGCCGAAATCCTAAAATCCCGCTTATCAGTTACAGTTAAATAAAGGCATCATAGGAACAGTTTGAAAGAAAGAGTTTTCACCTTATTGCGCAGCGATCCAGCACAGCAGCAATACTCCTTATTATACCCTTCGACCATTGAAAATGGTCAAAAAAGGGTATACTAACTTTGTGCAATGTATGTAACAGGCATAAGTATATATATTCTTGCTCAGGATCAATAGCCGAGTCGATTTAGACATGTCCGTCTGTCTGTCCGTCTGTCCGTCTGTATGAGACAACAGATCTCAGCTATTAAAAAAGCTAGAGACATCAAATTTGGTATGGAGGTTCCTATATATAATAGGCAGACAAAGTTTATTTCAAATGTTTGATGCCACGCCCACCGCCCCCGCAAATCGGTAATTTGCGATTATTAAGCAAAGTATTAAACCTATAAAGTTGTGCTTTGGTATGTATAATGCTTAATACCATATACACGTATTCTCCAAATTACAATCCGTACGGACCAATAACACAGGAGTTATTCAAGTCAACGTTTTCAATACAAATGTACGAGCAGCAGCCGGCGCGCTGCTTGGAGTTGATGTCGACTTCGACGTTGCGTCTCGCCGCTTTACGCTTTACGCGCGTCGCTGTGTGAGTGCGAGCGAGTAAGCTATATGTAGAGAAGTATTTGAGCAGAATTTCTGTTTGAAATTATGAGTGTGGTTACACGTTTGTAACGGATTTTAAAAATTGGGAGAAGGGTATCCTACTGTCGGGCGTTCGACTGTAGCCCTACCCACTTGTTTTTATATTAAAATAGGCAACAGATTTAATTTCTTTTGATTTTATTTTTATTTAATTCTGAGATATTTTAAAATTAACTCAGTCAATTTTTAGGCACTTAATTTTAATCTTCATTACAAATAGGATTAATTTATTTTTGGGGTGATAATTTTTGTTCGTACTTAATTTGAAATTTCATTGTCTGTTGTCTGCTAATTTATCAGCTGATCTGTGAAAAGGGTCAGTGATCCGAGAGAGTAAATTGTGTTGCGCAAATATGTACAAGTTAACAAACAATCAAGTTCATATTCCTTTAGCAACTAAGTAGCTTTGCATAAACAATGCTGACGCGCCATAATAGAGTTCAGCGCTCTGTGCTGAGTCCGTTCGGCGCTGGAAATCCGACACTTCCCATTTGGAGTGTTACGCTGTGCCGCAAGGAATGCTGAGTCGGCTTGCCGCTCATGCCTTGGTGGCGCGATGCATTGTCGCGTAGGGTAAACTAAGAAAAGAATATTGTCTGTACTTTAGTTCTGATATAGCTGCTCAATAAAACACAGCTCCACTACGGCACATAGCCGTAAAAAAATATTGTTATTAATCATTCTACATTGCTACGCCACGAGGCTAGTAATATAACTGAAGGGGGCGAAGTAAAGCCCTCCAACCTAATCTTCCTAAAAAGGTGTGAAGGAAGCCCCTGGACTTCTGATTGGAGAATATAATAACTCCCTGGACATCTGATTGGAGAATATAATAACTGGCGCCCAACTTAAAAAGAACCACAGTCTAGCTGACAGGGTAGTTAAGCTACAAAACATGTAAGTTTGACAAGTTGTTTCTACGGCATCCCATCAAATGTCTCTAGCAAAACCAAAAACTAAAACAAGTGGGTAGGGCTACAGTCGAACGCCCGACAGTATGATACCCTTCTCCCAATTTTAAAAAATCCGTTACAAACGTGTAACTACACTACATATAGCTTTCTCGCTCACACTCACACAGCGACGCACGTTAAGAGTGACGTCGACGTCGGCGTCAACTACTGAAAGCAGCGCACAGGCTGCTGCTCGTACATTTGTATTGAAAACGTTGACTTGAATAACTCCTGTGTTATTGATCCGATAGGATTGTAATTTGGAGAATACGAGGGTCGTTTGATAAGTCCGTGACTTTTTGTATTTGCCGCGCACCTGCTCTAAATACAACACTGCTCCTGTCAGCAGTTATCGATTAACAGCTGACTGTAAAATTTTGAGAAAGCTGCGTTTTTTGGTTTGCGTTTTATAGGCATTGAAAGCAGACGATCTCGTGAATTTTAACGAAAATGGAAAAAAGTGAATTTCGTGTGCTAATTAAGCATTATTTTTTGCGTAAAAAATCCATCACCGAAACCAAGGAAAGACTTGATAAATATTATGGGGACTCTGCACCATCAATTTCAATGGTTAAGAAATGGTTTACTGAGTTCCGTTGTGGTCGTACCAGTACAAGTGATGCCGAACGTTCAGGTCGCCCAAAAGAGGTCGTCATGCCAGAAATCGTCGACAAAATCCATGGAATGATATTGGATGATCGGAGAATGAAAGTGCGTGAGGTAGCTGAGGCTGTAGGCATCTCAACTGAACGGGTACATCACATTTTACATGAATATTTGGACATGAAAAAGCTTTCCGCGCGATGGGTGCCGCGATTGCTCACACACGACCATAAGCGCAACCGTGTGACCATTTCAAAGGAGTGTTTGGCGATGTTCAACCGCAATCCAAACGAATTTTTGCGCCGTTTCGTTACCGTAGACGAAACATGGATCCACCACACCACACCAGAGACCAAAGAACAATCAAGACAGTGGGTTTCTCCGGGTGAACGTGCACCAAAGAAGGCCAAGGTGGGTCTGTCGGCCAACAAGGTCATGGCCACAGTTTTTTGGGATGCACAAGGTATCATTCACATCGATTACCTTGAAAAGGGTAAAACGATCACCGGCGAATATTATTCAGAGCTTTTGGACAGATTCGATATTGATTTGAAGCAGAAACGACCGCATTTGGCGAAAAAAAAAGTGCTGTTCCATCAGGACAATGCACGGGTGCACACGTGTGTAGTCAGCATGGCAAAATTTCATAAATTGGGCTACGAACTGCTACCCCATCCAGCATATTCTCCAGATTTAGCCCCCTGTGACTATTTATACCCTTCGACCATTGAAAATGGTCAAAAAAGGGTATACTAACTTTGTGCAATGTATGTAACAGGCATAAGGAGGCGTGGCAGACCCCATAAAGTATATATATTCTTGCTCAGGATCACTAGCCGAGTCGATTGAGCCATGTCCGTCTGTCTGTCCGTCTGTCCGTCTGTCCTGCTGTCCGTCTGTCCGTCTGTCTGTTTGAGACAACGGATCTTAGCTATTAAAAGAGCTAGAGACACCAAATTTGGCATGGAGGTTCCCATATTTCCCAAGCAGATGAAGTTTATTTCAAATGTTTGATGCCACGCCCACCGCCCCCGCAAATCGGTAATTTGTGATTATTATGCAAAGTATTCAACTTATAAAGTTCTGCTTTGGTATGTATAATGGTAAATGTCATATGAACATATTCTCCAAATTACAATCCGATCGGACCAATAACACAGGAGTTATTCTAGTCAACGTTTTCAATACAAATGTACGAGCAGCAGCCTGCGCGCTGCTTTGAGCAATTGACGTCGACGTCAACATTGCGTCGTGTCGCTTTACTCTTTACGCGCGTCGCTGTATGTGTGCGAGCGAGTAAGCTATATGTAGTGTAGTTACACATTTATAACAGATTTAGAAAATTGGGAGAAGGGTATCTTACTGTCGAGCGCTCGACTGTAGCCATATCCACTTGTTTTTGTTTCCAAACATGAAGAAATGGCTCGGCGGTAAGAGATTCGGGTCAAATGAAGAGGTCATCACAGAAACAAACGACTATTTTGAGGGCCTTGAGAAAACCTATTATTTGGAAGGAATAAAAAAATTGGAAAAACGCTGGACTAAATGTATAGAGCTAAAAGGAGATTATGTTGAGAAATAAAACGCTTCTTTGACGAAAAAAATATATTTTATTCAAAAAGTCACGGACTTATCAAACGACCCTCGTATGTTCATATGGCATATAGCTTTATACATACCAAAGCAGAACTTTATTAGTTTAATACTTTGCTTAATAATCGTAAATTACCGATTTTCGGGGGCGGTGGGCGTGGCATCAAACATTTGAAATAAACTTTGTCTGCCTATTATATATAGGAACCTCCATACCAAATTTGGTGTCCCTAGCATTTTTAATAGCTGAGATCTGTTGTCTCATACAGACGGACAGACGGACAGACGGACAGACGGACAGACGGTCAGACGGACAGACGGACAGACAGACGGACATGGCTCAATCGACTCGGCTAGTGATCCTGAGTAAGAATATATACTTTATGGGGTCTGCCACGCCTCCTTATGCCTGTTACATACATTGCACAAAGTTAGTATACCCTTTTTTGACCATTTTCAATGGTCGAAGGGTATAACAAGTGAATATGGCTACAGTCGAACGCCCGACAGGAGGATACCCTTCTCCCAATTTTCTAAATCTGTTACAAACGTGTAAATACACTGATAATTTCAAATAGAAATTCTGCACAAATTCTTCTCTACATATACATAGCTTACTCCCTCGCACTCACACAGCGACGCGCGTAAAGCGTAAAGCAGCGAGACGCAACGTCGACGTCGACGTCAACTCCAAGCAGCGCGCCGGCTGCTGCTCGTACATTTGTATTGAAAACGTTGACTTGAATAACTCCTGTGTTATTTGTCCGATCGGATTGTAATTTGGAGAATACATTTATATGGTATTAAGCATAATACATACGACAGCACAACTTTATAAGTTTAATACTTTGCTTAATAATCATAAATTACCGATTTGCGGGGCGGTGGGCGTGGCATCAAACATTTGAAATAAACTTTGTCTGCCTCTTATATATAGGAACCTCCATAGCAAATTTGGTGTCTCTAGCTTTTTTAATAGCTGAGATCCGTTGTCTCATACAGACGGACAGACGGACAGACAGACGGACATGGCTCAATCGACTCGGCTAGTGATCCTGAGCAAGAATATATATACTTTATGGGGTCTGCCACGCCTCCTTATGCCTGTTACATACATTGCACAAAGTTAGTATACCCTTTTTTGACCATTTTCAATGGTCGAAGGGTATAAACAAGTGAAAAAACAGAATTCATTGCTGGCCACGTAAAGGTTGTGAAATTCGGTTTGACCAATTTGCATTGCATACTTTCGGCATACTCAATTTTTATTGCATACCCCTTTAGGGAAATAAACATTGCATACTTTTTATTGCCTAGCTTATAAATAAATATTGCATACCTTTTATTGCCTAACTTATAAAATAAATATTGCATACCTTTTATTGCCTAACTAATATTGCATACCTTGACGAAATAAATTTTCGTTGCACACCCAACCAAATTTATTATATATATTATATATATTATTATAAGCCGATCGCTTGTGCTCGGCGAAAGCGTATTTGTGTTGTGTCAACCAACCAATGAGTTGGGCGGGTACTTACAGAGACATAAAAGTTGACTACGAGAGTGAAGACAGTTGGGAGGAGGAACGAGCAAGCCCGATAGCAGATCAGCCGTTAGCTAGTCCTCCCATAAATAGCATCATGGACCCCGCTCAGATCCAAGCACTTGTCGAAAATGCCGTCAGACAGGCATTAGCACAATAACAGTCCCAATTTCAAACGCAAATAAACTCCCTAGCTGCTCGGGTACAAAGTTTGCAGGTGGAAGCACCGCAAATTATCACGTACGAAAAGGTTACTGTGAATCCTGAGATTAGGTGTGACTTACCACTTGACATAATCAAGTCCGTACCAGAGTTCTCTGGCACCCAAGACGAGTATGTGGCCTGGAGACAGTCGGCCATATACGCTTATGACCTATTCAAGCCTTATAATGGCAGCAGTGCACACTACCAAGCTGTAGCTATCCTTCGAAACAAAATTCGAGGCGCAGCTGGAGCCTTACTTGTGTCGCACAATACTGTACTGAATTTTGATGCCATTTTGGCCAGGTTGAACTGCACGTATTCGGACAAAACATCCCTACGTCTACTGAGGCAGGGGTTGGAGATGGTCAGGCAAGGGGACATGCCACTGATGCAGTACTATGACGAGGTCGAGAAAAAGTTGACGCTCGTCACCAATAAGATTGTAATGACACATGAGCAAGAGGGCGCTGACTTGCTCAACGCTGAGGTTAGAGCCGATGCCCTGCACGCTTTCATTTCGGGCCTCAAAAAGTCCCTCAGAGCAGTGGTCTTCCCGGCTCAACCTAAAGACTTACCTTCTGCCCTGGCTTTGGCCAGAGAAGCGGAAGCAAGCATTGAGAGGAGCATGTTCGCAACTTCCTACGCCAAGGCCGTAGAGGAACGTGCGCAAACGTCTGGAAACGGCAAGGGTCGCTTCCAGGGTAGACAGGGAAGAGACAATAAAGAGGAACAGGGCCAGGACAGAAACCCACATTTTGTCAGGCGACAAAAGGGTAACACTAATGGTCAGACCAATAGCGACAACCAGGCGCAAGCACCTCAACCTATGGAGGTCGACTCGTCCTCCAAGTTCAGGCAGCGCACCGAGTACAATAGGAACAACCCTAATGAGCCCAAAACTTCTAGGAGGAGAAATTCCTCGGACCGTTCAACTGGTCCAAGACGCCAGCGCATCAATAATGTTGTCCAAGAAAACCCCAAGACTAAAGACCCTAACGCAAAAGACCCCAAGCAGGAGAATGAGAAGGCAGCAAAGGCTGCAGTCGAAGATATCGACAGTGACAATGAGTACGCTCCAAGCGATGACTCACTGAATTTTTAAGGGGACGCTCCCGGTTGCCGTTCATTGAACGACGGTTGGCTGGGAGAACTTTGAAAATGTTAATTGACACCGGCGCGGCAAATAATTACATTAAGCCCGTAAAGGAGTTACAAAATGTAATGCCGGTCGCCAGTCCGTTCTCGGTGAGCTCAATACATGGCTCCACCGAAATCAAGCAGAAGTGCCTTTTGAAGGTCTTCGAGCACACCTCCCCATTTTTATACCCGCTACTCATAGAGTAGAAGGGTATTATAACTTTGTTCAAACCGAAAATGTATGTAACAGGCAGAAAGAGACATCTCCGACCCCATAAAGTATATATATTCTTAATCAGTATCAACAGCCGAGTCGATATAGCCATGTCCGTCTGTCCGTCTGTCCGTCTGTCTGTCTGTCTGTCTGTCTGTCCGTCCGTCCGTGTGAACACCTGGATCTCAGCTGTTATAAGAGCTAGAGCTACCAAATTTTGTAACAATATGTGTTGTTACTGCACGCTTATCAAGTTTATTTTAGATTTTTGCCACGCCTCCACCCGCCCCTATAAATTGAAAAAAAATGGACTACAACTGCAATATTAGCTCTACAGAAACCGTTATATACGTCATAAATACCATATTGCGGACGTTTCGTGAAAATTTCAGTAAGATTGGACTATAAATATGGAAGATATTAAAGAAAGAGTAGTGCCATGTGACCACGTGTTTTGTCTGTTTTGATATGTTATACATATATGCAAAATATGCAGGTTCAACTCCGGCAGCAAGCACTTTTTTTCAATTATATGCTTTTAAAGTCATTTGCAATGATCATTATTGCATTTTATAGTTGATTGCAATTTTATAGTAGATATTGCAGGTGGATGAGTGGATGGATGTGGTCGTTGAGCTGTGAGAGCGAAAGGGGTACGGGTTCGAATCCCCCTACTCGGTTCAGTCCGATTCTAGTGGGTTTTTTTCTGAAATTTGCTTTTTTATTTCAGTATTTAAAATATTTTAAGTTTAGTATTAAAATGCATTTGATTAAAAATAATTTTATGGGGAAAAGAAAGTGAGTGAGTTGGTATTAGTTTTTGTCCTGTACGACAAGCTGAATGGTCTCATAAAGCAACTTTGCCGGCCCAAATAATAACGTGCTAATGGCGGAGTGGTTATAGTTGCACAAACTGCATTTTACAAGCTTTTTGAGGTCCACGGTTCGAATCCCCTCAGGCGCATAAATTTTTTTTTTGTTTTTTCTTCTGTTCTTATTTTTATTTTTTTTTTAGCATTATGCTACATCTTCTTTTAACATCGATGATAACGATATGGCGAGTTAGAAAAACAAACAGTTGTAGCGGGTATACCACAGTCGGGCGCGCTCGACTGTAGCCTTTCCGACTTGTTCCTATTGAATTCGCTCAACTCGTTCGACGCTATTTTAGGCTTAGACCTGTTAACACAGGCCGGAGTCAAGTTGAACCTAGCTGAGGACTCTCTGGAATATCAGGGCGTATGTGAAAAGCTTCACTACTTCAGCTGCCCTAGTGTGAACTTTACTGATGTGAATGACATTGTGGTGCCTGCCTCCGTTAAGAAGGAGTTTAAGGACACAATCTTGAGAAGGAAGAAGGCCTTCTCTACCTCACACGAAGCTCTCCCTTTCCACACCGCGGTCACTGCCACAATTCGTACAGTAGACAACGAACCGGTGTACTCGAGAGCTTACCCAAACCCCATGGGTGTTTCTGACTTCGTAAACAACGAAGTCAAACAACTACTAAAGGATGGCATTATCAGGCCATCAAGGTCACCCTACAACAGCCCGACGTGGGTTGTTGACAAAAAGGGCACCGACGCTTTCGGTAACCCGAAAAAGAGGTTGGTCATAGATTTCAGAAAGCTTAATGAGCGAACCATCCCAGACCGTTACCCCATGCCTAGTATTCCCATGATTCTAGCGAATCTGGGCAAGGCAAAGTTCTTCACTACCCTTGACCTAAAGGGTCAGGGTATCAAATTTAAGTCACCCGAGCACGACCGCGAGAAGACATCGTTCTCGGTGAATGGCGGCAAATACGAGTTTTGCCGTCTGCCGTTCGGCTTGAGGAATGCAAGCAGCATTTTTCAAAGAGCCCTAGACGATGTGCTGAGAGAGCAAATCGGGAAAATATGTTACGTCTATGTAGATGACGTCATAATTTTCTCAGAAAACGAGTCCGACCATGTCTGCTACATCGATACTGTGCTGAAATGCCTGATCGAGGCGAATATGAGGGTGAGCCAGGAAAAGACAAAATTCTTCAAAGAAAGTGTTGAGTACCTCGGCTTCATCGTAAGCAAGGATGGGACTAAGTCCGACCCATTCAGGAATATCCTGAACCCAAAAGTGTCTACAGTGTTAGATCGTTCCTTGGTTTGGCCAACTACTACAGAGTCTTCATTAAAGACTTTGCAGCCATAGCTCGTCCGATAACTGACATCCTGAAAGGGGAAAACGGTTCGGTTAGTAGGCATATGTCTAAGAAGATTTGTGTTGAGTTTAATGAGACTCAACGGTGCACATTTCAAAGGCTGCGTAACATTCTAGCATCCGAGGATGTTATACTCAAATACCCCGATTTCAAGAAGCCTTTTGACCTCACCACAGATGCGTCCGCAAGTGGCATCGGTGCAGTCCTGTCTCAAGAGGGCAGGCCGATCACCATGATTTCTCGTACCCTTAAACCGCCCGAGCAAAACTATGCAACAAACGAAAGGGAATTGCTTGCGATTGTTAGGCGTTAGGTAAGCTGCAGAACTTCCTGTATGGCTCGAGGGAAATCAATATTTTTACCGACCACCAACCCCTCACATTCGCTGTTGCCGATAGAAACACGAATGCCAAGATTAAAAGGTGGAAATCTTATATAGACCAGCATAATGCCAAGGTTTCTTACAAACCTGGCAAAGAAAACTTCGTGGCAGATGCCCTATCTAGGCAGAATCTGAATGCCTTACACGAAACCCAATCAGACGCTGTGACTATCCACAGCGAGCTGTCCCTGACCTACACGGTCGAAACCACTGATAAACCCTTAAATTGCTTCAGGAACCAGATCATTCTGGAAGCAGCACGGTTTCCGCTCAAACGAAACCTAGTCCTGTTCAGAAGCAAAACCCGCCACTTAGTCAGTTTCACTGACAAGAGCCATTTATTGCAAACCCTAAAAGAAGTTGTTAACCCTGACGTTGTAATCGCGATTCATTGCGATTTGCCTACTCTAGCAAGTTTTCAACACGACCTCATTACGCATTTTCCGTCTACCCAATTCCGTCACTGCAAGAATGTCGTGGCAGATATATCCGATAGAAACGAGCAAGTTCTTCGTGACTATTATTTTCCTAAAATGGGCAGTTTAGCAAAGGAAGTGGTAGCTAATTGCAGGGTCTGCACCCAAGCGAAGTATGACAAGCACCCGAAGAAGCAAGAGCTGGGGGAAACACCTATCCCCAGTTATACTGGTGAAATGGTGCATATTGACATTTTCTCAACCGACAGGAAGCTATTCCTGACTTGCGTTGACAAATTTTCAAAGTTTGCGATAGTGCAACCAGTGGTGTCCAGAACAATAGTGGACATCACAGCACCCTTGCTGCAGATTGTTAACCTCTTTCCCAATATCAAATCGGTATATTGCGACAACGAACCCGCATTCAACTCAGAAACGGTCACTTCAATGCTCAAGAACAGCTTCGACATTGACATCTCCACAGCTCGTCCAATGGACAAGTTGAACGGTTCCACAGCACACTGGCAGAAATTGCCAGATGTCTGAAGTTGGACAGAAAGACAAATGACACAGTAGAACTAATCTTGAGGGCAACGGTAGAATATAACAAAACCGTGCACTCGGTCACTCGTGAGAGACCAATTGAAGTTATACACTCAGGGACCCACGAGCGTTGCCTAAACATCAAGGCCAGATTGGTTAAAGCCCAGCAGGACAACATCGAAAGATGTAACCCGACCAGACAAAACCGTGTGTTTGAGGTAGGAGAACAGGTATTTGTAAAAAACAATAAGAGGTTAGGAAACAAGCTGACCCCATTATGCACGGAACAAAAGGTGCAAGCAGACCTAGGAACGTCTGTTCTCATTAAGGGGAGGGTGGTCCATAAGGACAACCTCAAGTAGGCGCTCCCCTTACAGTTAGTTAATAAGTTACGTTAAGGAAAACCCGAGCACTAGAGTCTCACCTTGTCTTTAATTTCCAGGTTTACCCTCATGATGCTAATGTCCCTGGTGGTAGCGAATGCTCGGATCACCGACTTTTCGCATGGCAAATACATTCCCGTGTTAGATGGGGATGTGCTGGTGTTTGAACAGCGCGACCTTTTGAAACATTCGAGTAACCTTTCCGAGTACGCTATCATGATAGACGAAACACAGAAACTGTCCGAGTCCTTTCCCCAATCCCATATGCGTAAGTTGCTAGAGGTTGATACAGATCACCTGAGAACTTTGTTGTCCGTCCTTAATGTTCACCACAGCCTTGAAGGTAGTGGCGGGTACCCCTGATGCCTCCGATTTCCTAAAGATCAAGATCACGGAGGCTCAGCTAGTGGAATCTAACTCTAGGCAGATAATCATCAACTCAGAGACTCAAAAACAAATTAATAGACTAACCGACACAATCAATAAAATAATTAATGCCCGGAAAAACGACTTGGTTGACACCCCACATCTATTCGAAGCACTATTGGCAAGAAATAGGATGTTTTTCACAGAAATCCAAAATTTGATTCTTACCATTACGCTGGCCAAGTCGAATATAGTAAACCCCACAATCCTTGATCATGCCGATCTGAAATCGCTTGTCGAACAAGACACTCCTATAGTAAGCTTAATAGAAGCATCTAAGATTAGAGTCCTCCAGTCCGCAAATATTATTCATATACTAATAGCCTACCCAAGGGTTAAGTTCAGGTGCAAGAAGGTCGCTGTCTACCCGGTCTCCCATCAACACATCATCTTACGCCTCGACGACGACACACTGGCGGAATGTCAAGATGCCACCTTCGCGGCCACAGGATGCACTGTGACCACACACCGCACGTTCTGCGAACGGTCCCGGCGCGAATCATGCGCGCGTTCACTCCATGCGGGAAACTCCGCACAATGCCACACACAACCCAGCCACTTGCAAGCAATAACGCCTGTAGATGACGGTGTTGTGATAATCAACGAAGCAACAGCCCACGTTAGCACAGATGGTGGGCCAGAGATTCTAATCGAGGGAACGCACCTGGTGACCTTCGAGCAAACGGCAACCATCAATGGTACTGTATTTGTGAACATTCGAAAGACACTAAGCAAGCGACCAGGAATCGTCAGGTCTCCACTACTTAACATCGTCGGCCACGACCCTGTGCTCAGTATGCCTCTGCTACACAGAAAGAACAACGAAAACTTGCGCTCCATCCAAAGTTTTAAGGAAGAAGTTGAATCCGCAGGCTCGCCTGGAGTCTGGTTCGCAGCTGGTGTCATCTTGAACGTCAGTCTGATGGGCTCCCTCTTACTTTACCTGGCGTTAAGAAGAAGACGAGCCTCCAAGGAGATGCAGCGGACCATCGACAAGTTCAGCTTGACCGAGGACGGTCAAAAACCTGAGGGGGGGATAGTTAACAAACAATCAAGTTCATATTCCCTTAGCAACTAAGTAGCTTTGCTTAAACAATGCTGACGCGCCATAATAGAGTTCAGCGCTCTGTGCTGAGTCCGTTCGGCGCTGGAAATCCGACACTTCCCATTTGGAGTGTTACGCTGTGCCGCAAGGAATGCTGAGTCGGCTTGCCGCTCATGCCTTGGTGGCGCGATGCATTGTCGCGTAGGGTAAACTAAGAAAAGAATATTGTCTGTACTTTAGTTCTGATAAAGCTGCTCAATAAAACACAGCTCCACTCCGGCACATAGCCGTAAAATAATATTGTTATTAATCATTCTACATTGCTACGCCACAAGGCTAGTAATATAACTGAAGGGGGCGAAGTAAAGCCCTCCAACCTAATCTTCCTAAAAAGGTGTCAAGGAAGCCCCTGGACTTCTGATTGGAGAATATAATAACTTACATAAAGTTTATAGTATTTTTGAAAAACAATAGTTAGGTAGGCGGATTTAAACCATTTTATATGTATGTAAATTTTTCCCCTTTAGCACCTCTTCGAAAGCGCTTTCGTCGCGGGTTAAATAAAATTAAGTGAGTAAACAAACACAAACACATACATACTTTTAATGATGCTCTGCCCATAATTTATATTTTTATATACCTATATATCGTGATTTTTACCCGCACCTATTTCACCATATACACAAGATAAAAAAAACTCGAAAACTAATAACTATTAAACACTTACCTGAATGATATTTTTTTTGAAATTTTAAACAAAAAGAAAAATTATGCGCACTTTATAATCGCATTTTAACACAATACATCTCACGATAAATGGTGACGCTATCTGGCGATAATCGATAATGCAACTCAAATTTTTTCTCAACTGTTGAGTTATCGAAGATCAGTGTTCCCTTCTCTGATAATCAGCTGATTGGCCAGTCAAATAAATTAAAAGAATGAATGCAGAATTTTATTGTGGGTTTTAAAATTCAAAGTTATATACTATTTTATTTTGTAATTTTTTTTTGTTTTGTGTTAATACTTCTATTTCTATTTATTTTTGTGTATTGTTAGTCAAATTTTGCGAATTTATTTATTTTTTCAATTTAGGCGTGATAACTAGTACTATGTTAGGATTTATTTACAAATTGTTTACATGCTAGGGTTATTAATTGTATTAATTGTAATTATGAAATAAAGTATTTATATGGTTGAACCCGAGCGGATGTAATCTCTAGAGGGGTCGTCATGCAATTAGGTAGGAATATTGGCGACCAAAGGTAGGGCGGGTTTAAATGGTCACATAACATCTGTGGGCCAACGTTGTACTCCTGTTCATCTGTTTGTGTTTTAGCTATCCATGGGTTGTTTTTTCTATATTTCTCCGGTTGATTAATGTCCGTCGTATCTGCACGTTTTTATTTATAAATTATTTTTGTAGGCCGTAAACTGGACATATTAAGGAATGCCACCCCTTAGAAGACGAGAAATAGCCGGAAAAGTTACGTGCCGCCCAGTTACGGATACCACCAGCCTACGGAGGTTGACTGCATAAGGCAACCGTTACAAATTTTGCCATTTAAGATGTTTTGCATGCTGTACTTATGCGTGCAAGCATACAATACATGCATGCGAAGCTCACACATGCATACATACATGTGTGTGAGGCAATACACAAAACGTGAGGCAGGTCAGTGCATTCTTAACGGACGTCTAAATTAAAGAAGAAGCAGTTGACGCTGGTGTGTGTATGTGTAACGAATATTGGCATGCGCCAAAAATGCACATATCTCTCTCTCGTTCTAACTTATGCTATCGACTCTTGTCTATTCTGCTTATTCATCATATTTCAACAAAATAACTCATTCAATCCAGTGGAAGTGTTATTGTTGTACAAGACAATATGACACATTTGATGCAATTTATGCAATTTTAGCATATACGATGCACAGCGACGGTGGTCTAGTTGTTCGGATGATGGACTCCTATGCAATCGGCCAGGGTTCGAATCCTCACGTCGAAAAAAAAATATTACCCATTTTAATTTTTTTATGTTTTGTTGTATTTTATATTTGTTTACATTTATATTTATAAAGCATATACATTTTTGAATTATTTAACATTTATTATTATTTATCTAATCAATTTTAAATTAAGTGTTAAATTTTGCCTTTTAAGATGTTTTGCATGCTTTACTTATGCGTGCAAGCATACAATACATGCATGCGAAGCTCACACATGCATACATATGTATGTATATGCGTGTGAGGCAATACACAAAACGTGAAACAAAAATTCACATAAATCTCTCTCGTTCTAACTTATGCCATCGACTCTTGTCTATTCTGCTTGCTTTGTCCATTCACTACTTTTAAATATATATGTACACTGAAAATCCATGGCCTCTTACAGTCAACGCGTGACTGTAGCCTTTCCGACTTGTTTTCCAAAATTTTTGATTTTTTTTCCAAAATTTTTGAATTTTTTTTTGACATTTTTTTCCAAAATTTTTGGAAAATTTGTTTCCAAAATTTGTTAAAATTTTTTTTTCCAATTTATTTGTGATTTCTTTTTTTCAAAATTTTTTTTTTTTTTTTTTTCAAAATTTATAAAATTATTTTTCCAAAATTTTTTGAAATTTTTTTTTTCAAATTTTTTGAAATTTTTTTTTCCAAAATTTTTTGAAATTTTTTTTTTCAAAATTTTTCATAGATTTTTTCCAAAATTTTTTGATTTTTTTTCCAAAATTTTTGGAATATTTTTTTTTTTCAAAAAAAGAAAGAAAATTTGTTGAAATTTTTTTTCCAAAATTTTGAAAATTTTTTTTCCAAAATTTTGAACATTTTTTGAATTTTTTCAAAGTTTTTAAAAATTTTTTGTATTTTTTTTTTTAAATTTTTAAATTTTTTTTTATCCAACATTTTTTTAATTTTTTTACCCAAAATTTTTTGAAATTTTTTTGAATTTTTTCAAAGTTTTTAAAAATTGTTCGAAATATTTTTTCCAAAAGTATTTGGATTTTTTTTTTCAAAATCTTTATAATTTTTTTTTTCAAAATTTTAAAAATTTTTTTTTTTCCAAAATTTTTTGAAATTGTCTTTTCCAAAATTATTTGAAAATTTTTTTATCAAAACTTTTTGAAATTTTTTTTTCAAAATTTTTGAAATTTTTTTTCCAATTTTTTTGCTTTTTCTCCAAAATTTATGAATTTATTTTGACATTTTTTTCCAAAATTTTTAGAAAATTTGTTTCTAAAATTTGTTAAAAATTTTTTTTCCAAAATTTATTGGATATCTTTTTTTCAAAATTTCTAAAAATTATTTTTCCAACATTTTTTGAAATTTTTATACCCTTCGACCATTGAAAATGGTATACTAACTTTGTGAAATGTATGTAACAGGCATAAGGAGGCGTGGCAGACAGCACAAAGTATATATATTCTTACTCAGGATCACTAGCCGAGTCGATTGAGCCATGTCCGTCTGTCTGTCCGTCTGTCCGTCTGTCTATTTGAGACAACGGATCTCAGCTATTAAAAAAGCTAGAGACACCAAATTTGGTATGGAGGTTCCTAAATTTCCCAAGCAGATGAAGTTTATGTTAAATGTTTGATGCCACGCCCACCGCCCCCGAAAATCGCTAATTTGTGATTACTTAGCAAACTATTAAACTTATAAAGTTATACTTTGGTATGTATAAAGCTATATACCATACGAACATATTCTCCAAATTACAATCTGATCGGACCAATAACACAGAAGTTTTCAAGTCAACGTTTTCAGGTCAAATGTACGAGCATCAGCCTGCGCGCTGTTTTCAGTAGTTGACGCCGACGTCGACGTCACTCTTAACGTGCGTCGATGTGTGCGTGTGAGCGAGAAAGCTATATGTAGAAGAAGTATTTGTGCAAAATTTCTGTTTGAAATTATGAGCGTGGTTGCACGTTTGTAACGGATTTTAAAAATTGGGAGAAGGGTATCTTACTGTCGAGCGCTCGACTGTAGCCATATCCACTTGTTTTTTCAAATTTTTTTAAACTTTTTTTTTTCCAGGTTTTTATGAAATTTTTTTTCCAAAATTTTTGATAGATTTTCTCCAAAATTTTTTGATTTTTTTTTTAAATTTTTTGAATATTTTTTTTTCAAAAATTAAGAAAATTTGTTGAAATTTTTTTTCCAAAATTTTGAAAATTTTTTTTTCAAAATTTTTGAATATTTTTGAATTTTTTCAAAGTTTTTAAAAATTTTTTGTATTGTTTTTTTCAAAATTTTTGAAATTTTTTTATCCAACATTTTTTGAATTTTTTTACCCAAAATTTTTTGAAAATTTTTTGAATTTTTTCAAAGTTTTTAAAAATTGTTTGAAATTTTTTTTCCAAAAGTTTTTGGATTTTTTTTTTCAAAATCTTTATAATTTTTTTTTTTTAAATTTCCAAAATTTTTTTTTCCAAATTTTTTGAAATTGTCTTTTCCAAAATTTTTTGAAATTTTTTCCCAAATTTTTTTGAAATTTTTTTTTTCAAAATTTTTGAAGTTTTTATACCCTTGCAGAGGGTATATTAATTTTAGCCAGAAGTTTGCAACGCACCTTAGGAGACATCTCCGACCCTATAAAGTATATATATTCTGAATCAGCATAAACAGAGGAGTCCAAAAGTGGATGTCCGTCTTGTCCGTCCGTCCGTCCGTCCGTCCGTCCGTCCGTCCGTCCGTCCGTCCGTCCGTCTGTTGCAACGCAAACTAGTCTCTCAGTTTTTGAGCTATCTTCATGAAACTTGGCATATAAGCTTCTTATTGCTGCGCGCTGTAAATAAGTCGGAACGAGCCAGATCGGACCGATATATCGTATAGCTGTCATAGAAACTATCGGCCGATTTTTGTTGTTTTTATACCCTTGCAGAGGGTATATTAATTTTAGCCAGAAGTTTGCAACGCACCTTAGGAGACATCTCCGACCCTATAAAG
This sequence comes from Zaprionus tsacasi, assembly GCA_018904105.1. Classification (NCBI taxonomy): domain Eukaryota; kingdom Metazoa; phylum Arthropoda; class Insecta; order Diptera; family Drosophilidae; genus Zaprionus; species Zaprionus tsacasi. The sequence goes on from JAEIFR010000097.1 coordinate 25,540, forward strand.
TATATATATTCTGAATCAGCATAAACAGAGGAGTCAAAAATGGATGTCCGTCTGTCCGTCCGTCCGTCCGTCCGTCCGTCCGTCCGTCCGTCCGTCCGTCCGTCTGTTGCAACGCAAACTAGTCTCTCAGTTTTTGAGCTATCTTCATGAAACTTGGCATATAAGCTTCTTATTGCTGCGAGCTGTAAATAAGTCGGAACGAGCCAGATCGGACCGATATATCGTATAGCTGTCATAGAAACTATCGGCCGATTTTTGTTGTTTTTCAAGATATTGCAACAAGATTTGGGAAATCTTATTCTTATTACGTTCCTAATGTGCTGTCAAAATTGTATCAAAATCGGACCACTATAACATATAGCTGCCATAAAACAATCGGCTGAAATTAGGGTTTTTGTATGCAAATCTGTTTTGTTCTTGGAAATACAGCACATTATCAATACTTTTTAATGTTATACAGTAACACGCCCTTATTTTTTCCATTTAAATATCTCAGACGTTTACATTCTATAGCTGTTATAGAAACAATCAGTCAGTCCGACTGTCTGTTGCAACGCAAATTAGTCCCTCAGTTATTGAGCTATCTTCATAAAAGTTGGCTCACAAGCTTCTTAATTCTGCTTTCATTAAATAAGTCGGAACGGGCCAGATTGGACTGATATATCGTACAGCTGTCATGGAGCCTATCGGTTGATTTTCGTTATATTTCAAGATATAGCTATCAGGCTTACCACATCCAAATCTAAGTATGTCCTTAATATTAAAGTTTCATCAAAATCGAAGTTTTATAACTTATAACGATCAACGATCGGCCTAAGGAAGGTACCTGTTGCAATTTTATGAAAATCTGAGTACTATTACATATAGCTGTGTACAACTGCAAGGGTATAAAACCTTCGGCAAGCCGAAGGTAGCCTTGCTTTCTTGTTTTTCCAAAATTTTTGGATTTTTTTTTCTAAAATTTTTGAATTTTTTTTTGAATTTTTTCAAAGTTTTTAAAAATTTTTTGAATTTGTTTTTCAAAATTTTTAAACAAATTTATTTCCAAAAATTTTTGAATTTTTTTTTTTCAAAATTTTGGAAAATTTTTTTCCAACATTTTTTGAAATTTTTATACCCTTCGACCATTGAAAATGGTCAAAAAAGGGTATACTAACTTTGTGCAATGTATGTAACAGGCATAAGGAGGCGTGGCAGACCCCATAAAGTATATATATTCTTGCTCAGGATCACTAGCCGAGTCGATTGAGCCATGTCCGTCTGTCTGTCCGTCTGTTCGTCTGTCCGTCTGTATGAGACAACGGATCTCAGCTATTCAAAAAGCTAGAGAATCCAAATTTGGTATGGAACTTCCTATATATAATAGGCAGACAAAGTTTATTTCAAATGTTTGATGCCACACCCACCGCCCCCGCAAATTGGTAATTTACGATTATTAAGCAAAGTATTAAACTTATAATGTTGTGCTGTGGTATGTATAATGCTTAATACCATATAAATGCATTCTCCAAATTACAATCCGATTGGACAAATAACTCAGGAGTTATTCAAGTCAACGTTTTCAATACAAATGTACGAGCAGCAGCCTGCGCGCTGCTTTGGGCAATTGAGGTCGACGTCGACGTTGCGTCTCGCCGCTTTACGCTTTACGCGCGTCGCTGTGTGAGTGCGAGCGAGTAAGCTATGTATATGTAGAGAAGAATTTGTGCAGAATTTCTGTTTGAAATTATCAGTGTAGTTACACGTTTGTAACAGATTTAGAAAATTGGGAGAAGGGTATCCTACTGTCGGGCGTTCGACTGTAGCCATATTCACTTGTTTTTTCAAAATTTTTGAAATTTTTTTTTCCAAAATTTTTGATTTTTTTTTTCTAAAATTTTTAAATTTTTTTTTAAAATTATTTTCCAAATTTTTTTGAATTTTTTTTCAAAAATTTTTGGAAATTTTTTTTTAAATTTTTTAAAAACTTTTCTTCCAAAAATTTTTTTGATTTTTTTTTCAAAATTTTTAAAATTTTGTTTCCAAAATTTTTTGATTTTTTTTTCCAAAATTATTTGAATATTTTTTTTTTCAAAAATTAAGAAAATTTGTTGAAATTTTTTTTCCAAAAATTTGAAAATTTTGTTTCAAAAATTTTTGAACATTTTTTGAATTTTCTCAAAGTTTTTAAAAATTTTTTGAATTTTTTTTCAAAATTTTAAAAAAAAATTTTTTTCAAAAATTTTTGAATTTATTTTTAGGCCATGGATTTTAAAACAATACATGGTCTATTAGGTTTGTGCGTAACAGGCAGAAGGATATATATTCTTACTCAGGATCACTAGCCGAGTCAATCTAGCCATGTCTGTCTGTCCGTCTGTCTGTCTGTCTGTCTGTATGAGGCAACGGTTCTCAGCTATTAAGAAAACTGAAGACTCCAAATTTGGCAGAAAGATTTATGTATATCCTAGGCAGTAAACGTCATTTTCAAATTTTGGTTACCACACCCACTGCCCCCGTAAATCAGAAATTTATTTTAAATATGCGATTATTAAGCAAAGTATTGAAGTCTTAACTTTCAGCTTTTTGGCATACATCTAGATAAATACGTTGTGAACTTATTCTATAAATTGCAACCCGATCGGATAATAAACATAGAAGTTACGTAAGTTAACGTTCTCTATTGATTTGTGATGCCGTGCCTGCAAGCTGCTGCCAGCCATGTGCGTTCGATCTTTTTAATGCGAAAGTGGTTATGTGTGTATATGAGATCGAAATAGTAACTTAGCCGCAGACCCAACAGTTGCGGCGATAGTCAAATGTGTTGAGAGGCCGGCAATCGAACAAAGAAGAGATAGAGGATCAACCCTCAGAAGAGGCAGGAGGTTTTGAGGTCTCTTTAATTACCTTTTTTTTTGGCTTCTAAAAGTTTTTTTTTTTCATCATTATAATATTTAGTTTCATTTATCATATTTCAACAAATTATCTCATTCAATCCAATAGAAGTGTTATTGTTGACAAGACAATATGACAGATTTGACCTAATGGTCTAAATATGCAATTTAGCGTGCGCGGAGCGCAGCGACGGTGGTCTAGTTGTTTGGATGACGGACTCCTATGCAAACGGCCAGGGTTCGATTCCCCACGGCGAAAAGAGAATTTACCTACTTTTTTTTATGTTTTGTTGTATTTTATATTTGTTTACATTTATATTTATAAAGCATATGCATTTTTCCCATTTATTAATATTTATCTAATAAATTTTATATTAAGTGTTACATTTTGCCTTTTAAGATGTTTTGCATGCTGTACTTATGCGTGCATGTATACAATACATGCATGCGAAGCTCACACATGCATACATACATGTGTGTGAGGCAATACACAAAACGTGAGGCAGGTCAGTGCATTCTTAACGGACGTCTAAATTAAAGAAGAAGCAGTTGACGCTGGTGTGTGTATGTGTAACGAATATTGGCATGCGCCAAAAATGCACATATCTCTCTCTCGTTCTAACTTATGCTATCGACTCTTGTCTATTCTGCTTATTCATCATATTTCAACAAAATAACTCATTCAATCCAGTGGAAGTGTTATTGTTGTACAAGACAATATGACACATTTGATGCAATTTATGCAATTTTAGCATATACGATGCACAGCGACGGTGGTCTAGTTGTTCGGATGATGGACTCCTATGCAATCGGCCAGGGTTCGAATCCTCACGGCGAAAAAAAATGTTACCCATTTTAATTTTTTTATGTTTTGTTGTATTTTATATTTGTTTACATTTATATTTATAAAGCATATACATTTTTGAATTATTTAACATTTATTATTATTTATCTAATCAATTTTAAATTAAGTGTTAAATTTTGCCTTTTAAGATGTTTTGCATGCTTTACTTATGCGTGCAAGCATACAATACATGCATGCGAAGCTCACACATGCATACATATGTATGTATATGCGTGTGAGGCAATACACAAAACGTGAAACAAAAATTCACATAAATCTCTCTCGTTCCAACTTATGCCATCGACTCTTGTCTATTCTGATTGCTTTGTCCCTTCACTACTTTTAAATATATATGTACACTGAAAATCCATGGCCTCTTACAGTCAACGCGTGACTGTAGCCTTTCCGACTTGTTTTGAAATTTTCTTTTTTCAAGTATTTTAATTACTCGTATTTTAAGAGTATTATTAAATGCATTTGATCAAAAGAATTTTATGGAAGTGAGTTGGTATTAGTTTTTGTCTTGTACGACAAGCTGATTGGTCTCATAAGGCAGCTTTGCCGGTTTTAATAATAATGTGCTAGTGGCGGAGTGGTTATAGTTGCAAACTGCATATTAAAAGCTTTTATGTATGAGGTCCACGGTTTGAATCCCCTCAGGGGCATACATTTTTTTTAGGCCGTGGATTTTAAAATAATACATGATCTATTTGGTTTGTCGGAATGTGCGTAACAGGCAGAAGGAGACGTCTGCGACCCCATAAAGTATATATATTCTTACTCAGGATCACTAGCCGAGTCGATCTAGCCATGTCTGTCTATCTGTCTGTCTGTCTGTCTGTATGAGACAACGGTTCTCAGCTATTACTAAAGCTAGAGACTCCAAATTTGGCAGAAAGATTCATGTATATCCTAGGCAGTAAACGTCATTTGCAAATTTTGGTTACCACGCTTACCGTCCCGTAAATAAAATAAATAGTTTTCTTATGCGATTATTAAGCAAAGTATTGTCGAGTCGATCTAGCCATGTCTGTCTGTCCGTCTGTCTGTCTGTCTGTCTGTCTGTCTGTATGAGACAACGGTTCTCAGCTATTACTAAAGCTAGAGACTCCAAATTTGGCAGAAAGATTCATGTATATCCTAGGCAGTAAACGTCATTTGCAAATTTTGGTTACCACGCTTACCGTCCCGTAAATAAAATAAATAGTTTTCTTATGCGATTATTAAGCAAAGTATTGAAGTGTTAACTTTTAGCTTTGGCATACACCTAGATAAATACGTTGTGAACTTATTCTATAAATTGCAACCCAATCGGATAATAAACATAGAAGTTACGTAAGTTAACGTTCTCTATTGATTTGTGATGCCGTGCCTGCAAGCTGCTGCCAGCCATGTGCGTTCGATCTTTTTAATGCGAAAGTGGTTATGTGTGTATATGAGATCGAAATAGTAACTTAGCCGCAGAGCCAACAGTTGCGGCAATAGTCAAATGTGTTGAGAGGCCGGCAATCGAACAAAGAAGAGATAGAGGATCAACCCTCAGAAGAGGCAGGCGGTTGAGGTCTCTTAATTACCTTTTTTTTTGGCTTCTAAAAGTCATTTTTTTCATCATTATAATATTAAGTTTCATTTATCATATTTCAACAAATTATCTCATTCAATCCAATAGAAGTGTTATTGTTGACAAGACAATATGACACATTTGACCTAATGGTCTAAATATGCAATTTAGCGTGCGCGGAGCGCAGCGACGGTGGTCTAGTTGTTTGGATGACGGACTCCTATGCAAACGGCCAGGGTTCGAATCCTCACGGCGAAAAAAAAAACAAGAAAGCAAGATTTTATACCCTTGCAGTTGTACACAGCTATATGTAATAGTACTCAAATTTTTATAAAACTGCAACAGGTACCTTCATTAGGCCGATCGTTGATTGTTATAAGTTATAAAACTTCGATTTTGATGAAACTTTATTATTAAGGACATACTTAGATTTGGATGTGGTAAGCCTGATAGCTATATCTTGAAATATAACGAAAATCGACCGATAGGCTCCATGACAGCAGTTCGATATATCAGTCCTATCTGGCCCGTTCCGACTTATTTAATGAAGGCAGAATTAAGAAGCTTGTGAGCCAACTTTTATGAAGATAGCTCAATAACTGAGGGACTAATTTGCGTTGCAACAGACAGACGGACTTACTGATTGTTCCTATAACAGCTATAGAATGTAAACGTCTGAGATATTTAAATGGAAAAAATAAGGGCGTGTTACTGTATAACATTAAAAAGTGTTGATAATGTGCTGTATTTCCAAGAACAAAACAGGTTTGCATACAAAAACCCTAATTTCAGCCGATTGTTTTATGGCAGCTATATGTTATAGCGGTCCGATTTTGATACAATTTTGACAGCATATTAGGAACGTAATAAGAATACGATTTCCCAAATCTTGTTGCAATATCTTCAATAACAACAAAAATCGGCCGATAGTTTCTATGACAGCTATACGATATATCGGTCCGATCTGGCTCGTTCCGACTTATTTACAGCGCGCAGCAATAAGAAGCTTATATGCCAAGTTTCATGAAGATAGCTCAAAAACTGAGAGACTAGTTTGCGTTGCAACAGGCGGACGGACGGACGGACGGACGGACAAGACGGACATCCATTTTTGGACCATTTGCTGATTCAGAATATATATACTTTTCAGGGTCGGAGATGTCTCCTAAGGTGCGTTGCAAACTTCTGGCTAAAATTAATATACTCTCTGCAAGGGTATAAAAATTCGAAAAATTTTAAAAATTTTTGGAAAAAAAAATTTTTTAAATTTGTGGAAAGAAAAATTTTCAAAAATTAAATTTTCAATAACTTCAACAAATTTTCAAGAATTTAAAAAAAATTTTTTGGAAAAAAAAATTTATCAACAATTTTTGGAAAAAAAAAAATTTTCAAAAATTTTTGGAAAAAAAAAAATTAAAAAATTTTCAATAACTTCAACAAATTTTCAAGAATTTAAAAAATTTTCAAAAAATTTAAAAAATTTTCAAAAATTTTTAAAAATTTTTGGAAAAAAAAAATTTCAAAAAATGTTCAAGAATTTAAAAAAATTTCAAAAAAAATTGAAAATTTTGGACAAAAAAAATTTTTCAAAAATTTTTGGAAAAAAAATGTTCAACAAATTTGGAAAAAACAAGTCGGAAAGGCTACAGTCGAGCGCGCCCGACTGTGGTATACCCGCTACAACTGTTTGTTTTTCTAACTCGCCATATCGTTATCATCGATGTTAAAAGAAGATGTAGCATAATGCTAAAAAAAAAATAAAAATAAGAACAAAAGAAAAAACAAAAAAAAAATGTATGCGCCTGAGGGGATTCGAACCGTGGACCTCAAAAAGCTTGTAAAATGCAGTTTGTGCAACTATAACCACTCCGCCATTAGCACGTTATTATTTGGGCCGGCAAAGTTGCTTTATGAGACCATTCAGCTTGTCGTACAGCACAAAAACTAATACCAACTCACTCACTTTCTTTTCCCCATAAAATTCTTTTTAATCAAATGCATTTTAATACTAAACTTAAAATATTTTAAATACTTGAAAAAAAGCAAATTTCAGAAAAAAACCCACTAGAATCGGACTGGACCGAGTAGGGGATTCGAACCCGTACCCTTTCGCTTCACAGTCAACAACTACATTCACTCAGCCACTGCACCTTTTTTGCATCTACTATAAAATTGCAATAATGATCATTGCAAATGACTTTAAAGCATATAATTTTAAAAAAGTGCTTGCTGCCGGAGTTGAACCTGCATATTTTGCATATATATGTATAACATATCAAAACAGACAAAACACGTGGTCACATGGCACTACTCTTTCTTTAATATCTTCCATATTTATAGTCCAATCTTACTGAAATTTTCACGAAACGTCCGCAATATGGTATTTATGACGTATATAAAAAACGGTTACTGTAGAGCTAATATTGCAGTTGTAGTCCATTTTTTTCAATTTATAGGGGCGGGTGGAGGCGTGGCAAAAATCTAAAATAAACTTGATAAGCGTGCAGTAATAACACATATTGTTACAAAATTTGGTAGCTATAGCTCTTATAATAGCTGAGATCCAGGTGTTCACACGGACGGACGGACAGAGGACAGACGGACAGACGGACAGACGGACAGACGGACATGGCTATATCGACTCGGCTGTTGATACTGATTAAGAATATATATACTTTATGGGGTCGGAGATGTCTCTTTCTGCCTGTTACATACATTTTCGGTTTGAACAAAGTTATAATACCCTTCTACTCTATGAGTAGCGGGTATAAAAATTTCAAAAATTTTTGGAAAAAAAAAATTTTAAAAATTTTTGGAAAAAAAAAATTTTAAAACTTTTCAAAAATTTTTGGAAAATCAAAATTTCAAAATTTTTGGAAAAAAATTGTTCAAAAACTTTTGGAAAAAACTATTTTCAACATTTTTGGAAAAAAACAAATTTTTCAAAATTTTTGGAGAAAAAAAATTTTCAAAATTTTTGGAAAAAAAAAATTTAAAAAATTTTTGGAAAACAAAAAATTTTAAAAATGTTTGGGAAAAAAAACTTCAATAATTTTTGGAAAAAAAAATTTTCAAAAATTTTTAAATAACTTCAATAAGTTTTCAAGCATTTAAAAAAAATTCAAAAAATTTTCAAAATTTTGAAAATTTGAAAAAAAAATTTTTTTTTAAATTTTTGGAAAACAAAATTTTTCAAAATTTTTGGAACAAAAAAAGTCAAAAAATGTTGAAAAAAAATATCAAAAAATTTTCAAAAATATCAAAAAATTTTCAAGAATTTAAAAAGATAAAAAAAATTTCAACATTTTTGAAAAAAAAAAATTTCAAATATTTTTGGAAAAAAAATTTTTCAAAAATTTTGGAAAAAAAAAAATTTTCAAAATTTTGAAAAAAAAATTTTTCAAAATTTTTGGAAAAAAAAATTTTCAATAATTTTTGGAAAAAAAAATTTTCAAAATTTTGGAAAAAAATTTTGGAAAAAAAAAATTTTCAACATTTTTGGAAAAAAAAATGTTTTCAAAATTTTAGAAATAAACAAGTCGGAAAGGCTACAGTCGAGCGCGCCCGACTGTGGTATACCCGCTACAACTGTTTGTTTTTCTAACTCGCCATATCGTTATCATCGATGTTAAAAGAAGATGTAGCATAATGAAAAAAAAAACAAAAAAAGGAAGGCTACAGTCGAGCGCGCCCGACTGTGGTATACCCGCTACAACTGTTTGTTTTTCTAACTCGCCATATCGTTATCATCGATGTTAAAAGAAGATGTAGCATAATGCTAAAAAAAAAAACAAGTCGGAAAGGCTACAGTCGAGCGCGCCCGACTGTGGTATACCCGCTATAACTGTTTGTTTTTCTAACTCGCCATATCGTTATCATCGATGTTAAAAGAAGATGTAGCATAATGCTAAAAAAAAAAAAGAAAGCAAGGCTACCTTCGGCTTGCCGAAGGTTTTATACCCTTGCAGTTGTACACAGCTATATGTAATAGTACTCAGATTTTTATAAAATTGCAACAGGTACCTTCATTAGGCCGATCGTTGATTGTTATAAGTTATAAAACTTCGATTTTGATGAAACTTTATTATTAAGGACATACTTAGATTTGGATGTGGTAAGCCTGATAGCTATATCTTGAAATATAACGAAAATCGACCGATAGGCTCCATGACAGCTGTTCGATATATCAGTCCGATCTGGCCCGTTCTGACTTATTTAATGAAGACAGAATTAAGAAGCTTGTGAGCCAACTTTTATGAAGATAGCTCAATAACTGAGGGACTAATTTGCGTTGCAACAGACAGACGGACTGACTGATTGTTTCTATAACAGCTATAGAATGTAAACGTCTGAGATATTTAAATGGAAAAAATAAGGGCGTGTTACTGTATAACATTAAAAAGTATTGATAATGTGCTGTATTTCCAAGAACAAAACAGGTTTGCATACAAAAACCCTAATTTCAGCCGATTGTTTCTATGGCAGCTATATGTTATAGCAGTCCGATTTTGATACAATTTTGACAGCGTATTAGGAACGTAATAAGAATAAGATTTCCCAAATCTTGTTGCAATATCTTCAATAACAACAAAAATCGGCCGATAGTTTCTATGACAGCTATACGATATATCGGTCCGATCTGGCTCGTTCCGACTTATTTACAGCGCGCAGCAATAAGAAGCTTATATGCCAAGTTTCATGAAGATAGCTCAAAAACTGAGAGACTAGTTTGCGTTGCAACAGACGGACGGACGGACGGACGGACGGACGGACGGACAGACGGACATCCATTTTTGGACTCCTCGGTTTATGCTGATTCAGAATATATATACTTTATAGGGTCGGAGATGTCTCCTAAGGTGCGTTGCAAACTTCTGGCTAAAATTAATATACCCTCTGCAAGGGTATAATAAAAATAAGAACAGAAGAAAAAACAAAAAAAAAAATGTATGCGCCTGAGGGGATTCGAACCGTGGACCTCAAAAAGCTTGTAAAATGCAGTTTGTGCAACTATAACCACTCCGCCATTAGCACGTTATTATTTGGGCCGGCAAAGTTGCTTTATGAGACCATTCAGCTTGTCGTACAGCACAAAAACTAATACCAACTCACTCACTTTCTTTTCCCCATAAAATTCTTTTTAATCAAATGCATTTTAATACTAAACTTAAAATATTTTAAATACTTGAAAAAAAGCAAATTTCAGAAAAAAAACCCACTAGAATCGGACTGGACCGAGTAGGGGATTCGAACCCGTACCCTTTCGCTTCACAGTCAACGACCACATCCACTCAGCCACTGCACCTTTTTTGCATCTACTATAAAATTGCAATAATGATCATTGCAAATGACTTTAAAGCATATAATTGAAAAAAAGTGCTTGCTGCCGGAGTTGAACCTGCATATTTTGCATATACGAGGGTCGTTTGATAAGTCCGTGACTTTTTTTTTTGGCCCCCCCCCTGCCCCAAAACAAAAACCCTCCCAGCCACCATTTACCGTTAAAAAACAAACTAAAAATTTTGAAAAAGTTGCCTTTTTTTTGTTGGTTTTTTTTAGCGTTAAAAAAAACACACTCTCGTATTTTTTAACGAAAATGGAAAAAGTGAATTTCGTGTGCTAATTAAGCATTATTTTTTGCGTAAAAAATCCATCACCGAAACCAAGGAAAGACTTGATAAATATTATGGGGACTCTGCACCATCAATTTCAATGGTTAAGAAATGGTTTACTGAGTTCCGTTGTGGTCGTACCAGTACAAGTGATGCCGAACGTTCAGGTCGCCCAAAAGAGGTCGTCATGCCAGAAATCGTCGACAAAATCCATGGAATGATATTGGATGATCGGAGAATGAAAGTGCGTGAGGTAGCTGAGGCTGTAGGCATCTCAACTGAACGGGTACATCACATTTTACATGAATATTTGGACATGAAAAAGCTTTCCGCGCGATGGGTGCCGCGATTGCTCACACACGACCATAAGCGCAACCGTGTGACCATTTCAAAGGAGTGTTTGGCGATGTTCAACCGCAATCCAAACGAATTTTTGCGCCGTTTCGTTACCGTAGACGAAACATGGATCCACCACACCACACCAGAGACCAAAGAACAATCAAGACAGTGGGTTTCTCCGGGTGAACGTGCACCAAAGAAGGCCAAGGTGGGTCTGTCGGCCAACAAGGTCATGGCCACAGTTTTTGGGATGCACAAGGTATCATTCACATCGATTACCTTGAAAAGGGTAAAACGATCACCGGCGAATATTATTCAGAGCTTTTGGACAGATTCGATATTGATTTGAAGCAGAAACGACCGCATTTGGCGAAAAAAAGTGCTGTTCCATCAGGACAATGCACGGGTGCACACGTGTGTAGTCAGCATGGCAAAATTTCATAAATTGGGCTACGAACTGCTACCCCATCCAGCATATTCTCCAGATTTAGGCCCCTGTGACTATTTTTTGTTTCCAAACATGAAGAAATGGCTCGGCGGTAAGAGATTCGGGTCAAATGAAGAGGTCATCACAGAAACAAACGACTATTTTGAGGGCCTTGAGAAAACCTATTATTTGGAAGGAATAAAAAAATTGGAAAAACGCTGGACTAAATGTATAGAGCTAAAAGGAGATTATGTTGAGAAATAAAACGCTTCTTTGACCAAAAAAATATATTTTATTCAAAAAGTCACGGACTTATCAAACGACCCTCGTATGTATAACATATCAAAACAGACAAAACACGTGGTCACATGGCACTACTCTTTCTTTAATATCTTCCATATTTATAGTCCAATCTTACTGAAATTTTCACGAAACGTCCGCAATATGGTATTTATGACGTATATAAAAAACGGTTACTGTAGAGCTAATATTGCAGTTGTAGTCCATTTTTTTTCAATTTATAGGGGCGGGTGGAGGCGTGGCAAAAATCTAAAATAAACTTGATAAGTGTGCAGTAACAACACATATTGTTACAAAATTTGGTAGCTCTAGCTCTTATAACAGCTGAGATCCAGGTGTTCAACCCGGACGGACGGACAGACGGACAGACGGACATGGCTATATCGACTCGGCTGTTGATACTGATTAAGAATATATATACTTTATGGGGTCGGAGATGTCTCTTTCTGCCTGTTACATACATTTTCGGTTTGAACAAAGTTATAATACCCTTCTACTCTATGAGTAGCGGGTATAAAAAAGTTGAAAATTTTTGGACAAAAAAAATTTTTCAAAAATTTTTGGAAAAAAAAATTTTCAACAGTTTTGGAAAAAAAATTTTTTCAAAAATTTTTGGAAAAAACATTTTCAACATTTTTGGAAAACAAAAATTTTCAAAAATGTTTAGATAAAAAAAAAATTTCAAAATTTTTGGAAAAAAAAATTTTTGGAAAAAAATATTTTCAATATTTTTGGAAAAAAAAAAATTGCAAAAAATGTTTATAACTTCAAAAAATGTTCAAGAATTTAAAAAAATTTCAAAAAAAAAATTGACAATTTCTAGAAAAAAAATTTTCAAAAATTTTTGGATAAAAAAAAATTTTTCAAAATTTTTGGAAAAAAAAAATCTAAATGGAAAAAATAAGGGCGTGTTACTGTATAACATTAAAAAGTATTGATAATGTGCTGTATTTCCAAGAACAAAACAGGTTTGCATACAAAAACCCTAATTTCAGCCGATTGTTTCTATGGCAGCTATATGTTATAGCGGTCCGATTTTGATACAATTTTGACAGCATATTAGCAACGTAATAAAAATAATCTTGTTGCAATATCTTGAAAAACAACAAAAATCGGCCGATAGTTTCTATGATAGCTGTACGATATATCGGTCCGATCTGGCTCGTTCCGACTTATTTACAGCGCGCAGCAATAAGAAGCTTATATGCCAAGTTTCATGAAGATAGCTCAAAAACTGAGAGACTAGTTTGCGTTGCAACAGACACGGACGGACGGACGGACGGACAGACGGACATCCATTTTTGGACTCCTCTGTTTATGCTGATTCAGAATAACAATACTTTATAGGGTCGGAGATGTCTCCTAAGGTGCGTTGCAAACTTCTGGCTAAAATTAATATACCCTCTGTAAGGGTATAATTAAACATTTTAATTTTTTTTATGTTTTGTTGTATTTTATATTTGTTTACATTTATATTTATAAAGCATATACATTATTGAATTATTTAACATTTATTAATATTTATCTAATCAATTTTAAATTAAGTGTTAAATTTTGCCTTTTAAGATGTTTTGCATGCTGTACTTATGCGTGCAAGCATACAATACATGCATGCGAAGCTCACACATGCATACATATGTATGTATATGCGTGTGAGGCAATACACAAAACGTGAGGCAGGTCAGTGCATTTTTAAAGGACGTCTAAATAAAAGAAGAAGAAGTTGACGCTGGTGTGTGTGTGTGCGTAATGAATCTTACCTCGCGCCAAAAATTCACATAAATCTCTCTCGTTCTAACTTATGCCATCGACTCTTGTCTATTCTGCTTGCTTTGTCCCTTCACTACTTTTAAATATATATGTACACTGAAAATCCATGGCCTCTTACAGTCAACGCGTGACTGTAGCCTTTCCGACTTGTTTTTATATAAGCCCACACGTTCTCTATAATATTGAGATCGGGGCTTTGAGGCAGCGAATCTAACACATTAACCTCGACATCTCTCAAAAATGCAGAAATCATAGGGGCCTTGTGGCATGGAGAGTTGTCCTGCTGCTGTACAAATGATTGTCCAATGAGCCGGTCACCAGAACTAAATGCGTGGTTATTTAAGACACGTAAATATTTGTCCTTATTCATTGTTCCATCAGTTGGTATCAAATCGCCCAAGCCATTGAAGCATACGCAACCTCAGAACATTACTGATCCCCCACCATGTGGTACCCGTTCGCCACCGGCCTAATTTGTTTACGAGCAGTCTTTGGCAACCTGTAGTAAATCTTTTTCTTAGATCCGTGGTATTCGAAAGAGCTTTCATCTGTCCATAACACTTGTTCCCAAAACGATTGCGGCTTATTTAAATAGGACTTGGCAAACGACAACCGTTTTAACTTGTTAGGCCATGGATTTTAAAAAAATACATGGTCTATTAGGTTTGTCGGAATGTGCGTAACAGGCAGAAGGAGACATCTGCGACCCCATAAACTATATATATTCTTACTCAGGATCACTAGCCGAGTCGATCTAGCCATGTCTGTCTGTCCGTCTGTCTGTCTGTCCGTCTGTCCGTCTGTCCGTATGCCCGTCTGTATGAGACAACGGTTCTCAGCTATTAAGAAAGCTAGAGACTCCAAATTTGGCAGAAAGATTCATGTATATCCTAGGCAGTAAACGTCATTTTCAAATTTTGGTTACCACACCCACTGCCCCCGTAAATCAGAAATTTATTTTAAATATGCGATTATTAAGCAAAGTATTGAAGTCTTAACTTTCAGCTTTGGCATACATCTAGATAAATACGTTGTGAACTTATTCTATAAATTGCAACCCGATCGGATAATAAACATAGAAGTTACGTAAGTTAACGTTCTCTATTGATTTGTGATGCCGTGCCTGCAAGCTGCTGCCAGCCATGTGCGTTCGATCTTTTTAATACGAAAGTGGTTATGTGTGTATATGAGATCGAAATAGTAACTTAGCCGTAGAGCCAACAGTTGCGGCGATAGTCAAATGTGTTGAGAGGCCGGCAATCGAACAAAGAAGAGATAGAGGATCAACCCTCAGAAGAGGCAGGCGGTTGAGGTCTCTTAATTACCTTTTTTTTTGGCTTTTAAAAGTTTTTTTTTTCATCATTATAATATTTAGGTTCATTTATAAATTTCAACAAATTATCTCATTCAATCCAATAGAAGTGTTATTGTTGACAAGACAATATGACACATTTGACCTAATGGTCTAAATATGCAATTTAGCGTGCGCGGAGCGCAGCGACCGTGGTCTAGTTGTTTGGATGACGGACTCCTATGCAAACGGCCAGGGTTCGATTCGGCACGGCGAAAAGAGAATTTACCTACTTTATTTTTTTATGTTTTGTTGTATTTTATACTTGTTTACATTTATATTTATAAAGCATGTGCATTTTTCCCATTTATTAATATTTATCTAATCAATTTTATATTAAGTGTTACATTTTGCCTTTTAAGATGTTTTGCATGCTGTACTTATGCGTGCATGTATACAATACATGCATGCGAAGCTCACACATGCATACATACATGTGTGTGAGGCAATACACAAAACGTGAGGCAGGTCAGTGCATTCTTAACGGACGTCTAAATTAAAGAAGAAGCAGTTGACGCTGGTGTGTGTATGTGAAACGAATATTGGCATGCGCAAAAAATGCACATATCTCTCTCTCGTTCTAACTTATGCTATCGACTCTTGTCTATTCTGCTTATTCATCATATTTTAACAAAATATCTCATTCAATCCAGTGGAAGTGTTATTGTTGTACAAGACAATATGACACATTTGATGCAATTTATGCAATTTTAGCATATACGATGCACAGCGACGGTGGTCTAGTTGTTCGGATGACGGACTCCTATGCAATCGGCCAGGGATCGAATCCTCACGGCGAAAAAAAAAAACTACCCATTTTTTTTTGTTATGTTTTGTTGTATTTTATATTTGTTTACATTTATATTTATAAAGCATATACATTTTTGAATTATTAAACATTTATTAATATTTATCTAATCAATTTTAAATTAAGTGTTAAATTTTGCCTTTTAAGATGTTTTGCATGCTTTACTTATGCGTGCAAGCATACAATACATGCATGCGAAGCTCACACATGCATACATATGTATGTATATGCGTGTGAGGCAATACACAAAACGTGAAACAAAAATTCACATAAATCTCTCTCGTTCTAACTTATGCCATCGACTCTTGTCTATTCTGCTTGCTTTGTCCCTTCACTACTTTTAAATATATGTGTACACTGAAACCCCATGGCCTCTTACAGTCAACGCGTGACTGTAGCCTTTCCGACTTGTTTTTTAAATTTTTGAAATTTTTTTTTCCATAATTTTTAGGCCATGGATTTTAAAAAAATACATGGTCTATTAGGTTTGTCGGAATGTGCGTAACAGGCAGAAGGAGACGCCTGCGACCCCATAAAGTATATATATTCTTACTCAGGATCACTAGCCGAGTCGATCTAGCCATGTCTGTCTGTCCGTCTGTCCGTCTGTCTGTCTGTATGAGACAACGGTTCTCAGCTATTAAGAAAGCTAGAGACTCCAAGTTTGGCAGAAAGATTCATGTATATCCTAGGCAGTAAACGTCATTTTCAAATTTTGGTTACCACGCCCACCGCCCCCGTAAAAAAAATAAATAGTTTTCTTATGCGATTATTAATCAAAGTATTGAAGTCTTAACTTTCAGCTTTGGCATACATCTAGATAAATACGTTGTGAACTTATCCTATAAATTGCAACCCGATCGGATAATAAACATAGAAGTTAAGCAAGTTAACGTGTTCTATTGATTTGTGATGCCTTGCCTGCAAGCTGCTGCCAGCCATGTGCGTTTTCGATCTTTATGGTTATGGTTATGTGTGTGTATTTGATCAAAATAGTAACTTAGCCGAACAGTTAATAGATGCGGCGATAGTCAAATGTGCTGAGCAGCCGACCATGAAGCAAAAAGACGTGGAGGTTCAATTCTTGAGAAAGGTAGGCGGCGGCTTTATAATTTTTTTTTAGGCTTTTAAAAACAAGTCGGAAAGGCTACAGTCACGCGTTGACTGTAAGAGGCCATGGATTTTCAGTGTACATATAGTGACATATCCATTCTACACTCACACTTTAAACTCCCCAAACTCACACACACACGCACAATATTGTAAAACGCACATACACACATTAATGTATAAGCACCATTATTGTAAAACGCACATACACACATTAATGTATAAGTACAATATGTAATCAAAGAACGAGAGCCCTTCGATTAACTTTGGTTCCCACAGATCATAAATCTAGAAACCCGATCACCCAAATAATTGTCCCCCAATTCGACCACTTGGCTAGCCCCAATGTTTACAGCGAGCCAACTGAAATAATAGAACCTGATCACCCAAACAATTGTCCCCCAATTCGATCACTTGGTTTACAGCGAGCCAACTGAAATAATAAAGCTTCATCACCCGGGTCTCCGCCCAATGTTTAGAGCGAGCCAACTGAAATAACAAAACTTTATCACCCGAGCTTCCGCTCAGGCACTTGTCTCAGGATTCTCCAATTACCCCTATTTATCGGGAACCTCTCCCTCTCTCAATGAGAGAACATCAAAATCAAATCAGTCAAACTCTCTCAAAGAGAACATTAGAATCAAATTAGCCAAACTCTCTTAAAGAGTTTGCTCTCTTAACACCCACTCTGCCTATATAAACCCAGGCGCGCTTCCAAGCAGCAGTTCAGTTCAGTTCAGGAGAGTTCAGTAAACTTTCAGTTTAATTCAGCTTAATCCCGATCACCGAGTACGCTATCAACCGCGATAGCTCACTAAAGTCTATTATCAACCGAAGATAATCTGATGGCTCTAGTTCTTCCTTTGGAAGAAAAATAAAAAGTGTTTAATTAATAAAAAAAACTTAGAAAACAACTGTGTTTTTGTTTTTTTTATTAAACCCTCGGTCTGAATTCGTTAATGGCGCAGCCGGTAGGATAAAACGGAAAAGTTGTGCGACTCGTTTACCGATATCAATCTAGTGATAAAAGATCCTTGTACGACCAAGCGTATCTTTTTGTGATTGAACCACGCGAATCGGCGCTAAAGTAAACTTGACCTCTTAATACAATAAAATCGTTTTATCCGCCAAAGAACTTACGGTGATTGACACACAATAGTCAATCTACTGCAAGAACAATAAAAGTGTAAAAACAACCAAAAACAATAAAAGTGTAAAAACAACCAAAAACAATAAAAGTGTAAAAACAACCAAAAACCAAACAAACCCTGCTAAAACAAAAAAAAAAAGGAACTTCCCCAACCCCAATTTCCAAACCAAGAAAAAAAAAACCAAAAAATTAAAAAAAATAAAAAAAAAAAAAAAATTAGGTAAAACAAAAAAAAAAAAAAAAAAACAGTGCCAAACCCTCCAGTTAAAAGGCAAAGAGAAAATGCTAGTGGCCAATACAAAATGGACACAGGCGAAAATTTTCTTCAACCAGCCTCGGAATCGGAAAGCGATTCAGAAGAAGAGGAAACCCATTCTTAAAAATTAAAATGAATAATATTACCCTTAGATGCCTAGTAGACACTGGTTCATCTATCAATATTATGAAACAAAATTTTTTCAATTTTCCAACCAAGCCTTCTAAAGTAAAAGTCCACACTATAAATGGCACTATAATATTAAACCAAAGCGTTTCATTGCATTCAAGCAAACTATGTCCTACTAAACAAACCTTTTTTATTCACAATTTCTCAGAAAATTATGACTTACTGTTAGGTAGAAATTATTTAGAGTCAACTAATGCTCAAATTAACTACTCAACTCAAACGGTCAATATAAATGGATATCCATTTAAAATGTGGTACGACCACACCCAAACAGATGAGTCCAAGGCTACCAACGAGTGCCCTAAGTCATCTAACACAGAGGAAACACCTCTACTTACCCCAAAAAAGGAGAAAACCCTCCTAGAAATTAAAACGTGGAATTCCCACGAACAACAAGATAGGTCCCAAGTTACCAATGAGTACCCCAGTCTATCTGACCAAGAGGAAGCCCCTCCTAAAACACAAAAAAGAAAGAAAACCTCTTTCAAAAAAGATAGGTCCCAAGCTACCAATGAGTGCCCCAGTCTATCTAAAATAGAGGAAGAACCTCTAAACATAGAAGAAGCCCTTCTAGAAAAAATGTGGAATCCCCACGAACAACAAGATAGGTCCCAAGCTACCAATGAGTGCCCCAGTCTATCTAAAATAGAGGAAGAACCTCTAAACATAGAAGAAGTCCTTCTAGAAATACCCTCTAACTTCGCCTTAGACGACGAGTTAAGAGAATCCAATGTATTCAGATTGGAACATCTGAATACAGAAGAAAGGGAACAACTTTCGCATGTTTTGTTAGAGTACAATGATATTCAGTACAGAGAAGGTGAAAATTTGACCTTCACAAGTACGATTAAACATTCTATTCTTACAAAGCACGAAGACCCTATTTATAAAAAACCTTATAAATACCCCCAAGCGTTTGATCAAGAGGTCAACAAACAAATTAACGAAATGATAGAACAAAATATAATTAGGAAATCTAAATCCCCTTATTGTTCTCCAATTTGGATTGTCCCAAAGAAAAGCGATGCTTCTGGCAAACCAAAATTTCGATTAGTCATAGACTATCGCAGTCTCAATGAAATAACCATTGACGACAAATTCCCTATTCCTGTAATGGACGAAATATTAGACAAGCTTGGACGCTGTCAATACTTCTCAACTATTGATTTAGCTAAAGGTTTCCATCAAATTCAAATGGACCCGCAATCAATATCCAAAACAGCATTTTCAACAAAACACGGACATTACGAATATCTTCGTATGCCCTTTGGTCTGAAAAATGCACCAGCAACTTTTCAACGTTGCATGAACAACCTCCTAGAAGATTTAATCTACAAGGATTGTCTAGTTTACTTAGATGATATTATCATTTATTCCACTTCATTAGAGGAACACATAATATCATTGAAAAGAGTATTCGAAAAGCTACGATCAGCTAACTTAAAATTGCAACTTGACAAATGTGAATTTCTAAAGAAAGAAACTGAATTTCTTGGTCACATTATCACAACAGACGGTATAAAACCGAACCCCAACAAAATAAACGCAATTGTTAATTTTCCCATTCCTAAAACCACAAAAGGAATAAAGTCTTTTCTTGGACTCTGCGGATTTTACCGTAAGTTCATCCCCAATTTTGCAAAAATAGCAAAACCAATGACACTCAAATTAAAAAAAGGAGCAATAATCAATACAGAAGATACCGATTACATGTCCGCTTTCGAAAAACTAAAAGTACTCATCACGTCTGATCCAATACTAATATACCCTAACTTCGAAAAGAAATTTTCATTAACAACAGATGCGAGTAATATAGCTATAGGTGCTGTATTATCTCAAGAGCATAAACCCATTTGCTATGCAAGCAGAACTCTTAATGAACACGAGCTCAATTACTCAGCAATAGAAAAAGAACTATTAGCTATAGTATGGGCAACAAAATATTTCAGGTCTTACTTATTCGGTAGAAAGTTCGAAATATTAAGCGATCATAGGCCACTTGTATGGCTAAGTAACGTAAAAGAACCCAATATGAAATTACAAAGATGGAAGATAAAGTTAAATGAATATGATTATAATATCCAATACCTACCTGGTAAGGAAAATCATGTCGCTGATGCCTTATCCAGAGTTAAAATTCAAGAAAACTTCCTAGGAGAAGATAACCCAGTTTCCATTACCACAGCAGCTACTGTGCATAGCGCACAAGAAGACAATCAAAGCCACATTTCCTTAACCGAAAGACCCCTCAACTATTACAACAGACAATTAGAATTCTTAAAAGATAATTTTGACGATGTCCAAATAATAAGATACTTTCATAAAACTAGAATAAAAATTAGTTACAAAGAAATGACCGACACCCTTGCCAAAACCTTAATTAAAGAATACCTCTGCACTAAGAAAAGTGTTATTTACTTCCCTAATGAAGCCGACTTTAAAATCTTTCAAAATGCTTATATTCAAATCATAAGTCCCGACAATTTCACTAAAACTATGAGAACCAATGGTAAACTAATAGATATCCAAACATATGCTCAATTTAAAGAAATTATCCTCAAAACACATAAAGAATTATTACACCCAGGCATAGAAAAAATCACTCTTCAGTTCAAAGAACTTTATTATTACCCCGATTATCAAAAACTTATCCAAAATATCATAAATGAATGTGAAATCTGTAACATTGCAAAAACCGAACATAGAAATACAAAATTAGCCCTGGAAACAACCCCAGAAACTTTCAACCCCAGAGACAAGTATGTCATGGATTTTTATTTAATAAATAATAAACAATTCCTATCATGTATTGATATTTATTCTAAATACGCCTCCCTGATAGAAGTAAATAGTAGAGATTGGCTTGAAGCTAAAAGAGCTATTTTACGTATATTCAATGACATGGGTAAACCCATAGAAATAAAAGCCGACAAAGACTCCGCCTTCATGTGCACCGCACTCAAGCTCTGGTTAGATTCAGAAGGAGTAACCTTAAACGTAACAACGAGTAAAAATGGAATTTCTGATATTGAGAGATTTCATAAAACTGTCAACGAAAAACTAAGAATAATAACAAGCGAGAATGAACCAGAAAACCAATTCACTAAGTTCGAAAAAATACTTTACGTATACAATCATAAAACAAAACACAACACAACTGGTCGAACACCAGCAGACATCTTCATTTATGCAGGCACCCCTGCCTATAACACGCAGCAAAATAAAATAGACAAAATTGACAAACTCAACGAAAGTAGACAAGACTACAATATAGACACTAATTTCAGAGAATCTCCTCTGGTTAGATCAAAAACAACTAACCCATTTAGAAAGACAGGAAACTTAAGACAAATAGATGATAAACACTATGAAGAAACAAATAGAGGTAGAAAGATAATACATTATAAATCTAAGTTTAAAAAGAAAAAGAAAATTAATAAAAGTAAATATAATAATGATAATTCCAGGCTCATTCCCGATCATGATAATCATGTTATGCCTACTATCAACAATTAGCACGCAAAACCTAGAAGTAACCCCTATTCAGGCCAAAAACGGTTACCTAATCTTTCAAACCGGATCAATTGATTTACCTATAAACTATGAATATCATTACTTATCTATTAATTTAACTAAAACCGAAATAATTTATGAAGAACTTATCAAACAAACACAAATTTTTGAAAATTTACCACAAATTCAGTACCTAACAGAAAAACTCAATAGAGAAATGAATGGCATTAGAATTGCAAAGCGTAACAAACGCGGTCTTGCAAATTTTATGGGAACTATTTACAAATACTTATTCGGCACATTAGATCAAGAAGATAAAGAAGAATTACAACAACAAATAGGTAACATTTCCAAAAACAATATACAAATAAGCGAACTCAACCATGTAATAGAAGCCATTAATGAAGGAATAAAAGTAACCAATCAATTAAACAATAATTTTGAAGGAGACCAAATGTTAGCCTTACTAATTTTCAACTTACAACAATTTACCGAATACATAGAAGACATAGAACTTGGTATGCAACTGACACGCTTAGGTATCTTTAATCCAAAACTTTTAAAACATGATTCCCTTACTCACGTAAATTCTGAAAAAATTCTTAATATCAAAACTTCTGCTTGGCTTAAATCTGACACTAACGAAATTTTGATAATATCCCACATTCCGAGAGAAATAATTAAAACACCTATTTTCGAAATAATACCATACCCCGACGAAAACAATAACATACTAACTGAAACAATACATGACAAATATTTTTCGCATAACAATCAAACTTTTATAGCAAGTTCTCAAAGCTTGATCATAAATAAATGCATAACAGGTATACTTAATCAAGTCTCAACACAATGTAGATACAGTAAAACACGCTCTGATTTTGAAATAAAATATGTTGAACCTAATATAATCACAACTTGGAACCTTCCCAAAACTATGTTAAATCAAAATTGTATTAATAGAGAAATTATAATAGAAGGTAATAACATGATAAAAGCATTTAATTGTTCCATTCAGTTAGAAGAAATTTTGATTACCAACACAATGTTAGACTACACTCAAACTATCTATGTAAACAATAATGTAACAAAACTTGAACCACTTGAATACATTCAGGCAAAAGAAATAATTGAACAACACACTCAAACTAATAATGTCTTCCAAATAATAACAATCACAACATTGGTAATAATAATTATAATCGCAGCATTATACTTAATTTATAAATATAAGACTATACCACAAAAATTAATTGTAAAATTCAAGAATCAAAATCCAGAAAATGAAACTATCATAAGTCCTGAAACAGAAAATAATGTACCTTCAGTAAGTAACCCGGTATTGTACCCTAAAGTTATTGC
Organism: Zaprionus tsacasi; assembly: GCA_018904105.1. Taxonomy (NCBI): domain Eukaryota; kingdom Metazoa; phylum Arthropoda; class Insecta; order Diptera; family Drosophilidae; genus Zaprionus; species Zaprionus tsacasi. The sequence goes on from JAEIFR010000097.1 coordinate 49,005, forward strand.
CTGAGGACAGGCCTTTTTCTTAAGGATGGGGAAGTGACATATCCATTCTACACCCACACTTTAAACTCCCCAAACTCACACACACACGCACAATATTGTAAAACGCACATACACACATTAATGTATAAGCACCATTATTGTAAAACGCACATACACACATTAATGTATAAGTACAATATGTAATCAAAGAACGAGAGCCCTTCGATTAACTTTGGTTCCCACAGATCATAAATCTAGAAACCCGATCACCCAAATAATTGTCCCCCAATTCGACCACTTGGCTAGCCCCAATGTTTACAGCGAGCCAACTGAAATAATAGAACCTGATCACCCAAACAATTGTCCCCCAATTCGATCACTTGGTTTACAGCGAGCCAACTGAAATAATAAAGCTTCATCACCCGGGTCTCCGCCCAATGTTTAGAGCGAGCCAACTGAAATAACAAAACTTTATCACCCGAGCTTCCGCTCAGGCACTTGTCTCAGGATTCTCCAATTACCCCTATTTATCGGGAACCTCTCCCTCTCTCAATGAGAGAACATCAAAATCAAATCAGTCAAACTCTCTCAAAGAGAACATTAGAATCAAATTAGCCAAACTCTCTTAAAGAGTTTGCTCTCTTAACACCCACTCTGCCTATATAAACCCAGGCGCGCTTCCAAGCAGCAGTTCAGTTCAGTTCAGGAGAGTTCAGTAAACTTTCAGTTTAATTCAGCTTAATCCCGATCACCGAGTACGCTATCAACCGCGATAGCTCACTAAAGTCTATTATCAACCGAAGATAATCTGATGGCTCTAGTTCTTCCTTTGGAAGAAAAATAAAAAGTGTTTAATTAATAAAAAGACTTAGAAAACAACTGTGTTTTTGTTTTTTTTATTAAACCCTCGGTCTGAATTCGTTAATATATATATTTAAAAGTTGTGAAGGGACAAAGCAAGCAGAATAGACAAGAGTCGATGGTATAAGTTAGAACGAGAGAGATTTATGTGAATTTTTGTTTCACGTTTTGTGTATTACCTCACACGCATATACATACATATGTATACATGTGTGAGCTTCGCATGCATGTATTGTATGCTTGCACGCATAAGTACAGCATGCAAAACATCTTAAAAGGCAAAATTTAACTCTTAATTTAAAATTGATTAGATAAATATTAATAAATGTTAAATAATTCAAAAATGTATATGCTTTATAAATATAAATGTAAACAAATATAAAATACAACAAAACATAAAAAAATTAAAATGGGTAATTTTTTTTTTTTCGCCGTGAGGATTCGAACCCTGGCTGATTGCATAGGATTCCGTCAACCGAACAACTAGACCACCGTCGCTGTGCATCGTATATGCTAAAATTGCATAAATTGCATCAAATGTGTCATATTGTCTTGTACAACAATAACACTTCCACTGGATTGAATGAGATATTTTGTTGAAATATGATGAATAAGCAGAATAGACAAGAGTCGATAGCATAAGTTAGAACGAGAGAGAGGTATGTGCATTTTTGGCGCATGCCAATATTCGTTACACATACACACACTAGAGTCAACTGCTTCTTCTTTAATTTAGACGTCCGTTAAGAATGCACTGACCTGCCTCACGTTTTGTGTATTGCCTCACACACATGTATGTATGCATGTGTGAGCTTCGCATGCATGTATTGTATACATGCACGCATAAGTACAGCATGCAAAACATCTTAAAAGGCAAAATGTAACACTTAATATAAAATTGATTAGATAAATATTAATAAATGGGAAAAATTCAAATGCTTTATAAATATAAATGTAAACAAATATAAAATACAACAAAACATAAAAAAAAACAAGAAAGCAAGGCTACCTTCGGCTTGCCGAAGGTTTTATACCCTTGCCTTGCCCTATTTTTTTAAAATCCATGGCCTAAAAAATACATGGTCTATTAGGTTTGTCGGAATGTGCGTAACAGGCAGAAGGAGACGTCTGCGGCCCCATAAAGTATATATATTCTTACTCAGGATCACTAGCCGAGTCGATCTAGCCATGTCTGTGTGTCCGTCTGTCCGTCTGTCTGTCTGTATGAGACAACGGTTCTCAGCTATTAAGAAAGCTAGAGACTCCAAAGAAAAGAGAAAGAAAAAGCAGAAAGATTCATGTATATCCTAGGCAGTAAACGTCATTTTCAAATTTTGGTTACCACGCCCACCGCCCCCGTAAATAAAATAAATAGTTTTCTTATGCGATTATTAATCAAAGTATTGAAGTCTTAACTTTCAGCTTTGGCATACATCTAGATAAATACGTTGTGAACTTATTCTATAAATTGCAACCCGATCGGGTAATAAACATAGAAGTTACGTAAGTTAACGTTCTCTATTGATTTGTGATGCCGTGCCTGCAAGCTGCTGCCAGCCATATGCGTTCGATCTTTTTAATGCGAAAGTGGTTATGTGTGTATATGAGATCGAAATAGTAACTTAGCCGCAGAGCCAACAGTTGCGGCGATAGTCAAATGTGTTGAGAGGCCGGCAATCGAACAATGAAGAGATAGAGGTTCAACCCTCAGAAGAGGCGGCTGACTTTTATTTAATTACCTTTTTTTTGGCTTCTAAAAGTTTTTTTTTTCATCATTATAACATTTAGTTTCATTTATCATATTTCAACAAATTATCTCATTCAATCCAATAGAAGTGTTATTGTTGTATAAGACAATATGACACATTTGAGGTAATGGTCTAAATATGCAATTTTAAAGTGCGCGGAGTGCAGCGACGGTGGTCTAGTTGTTTGGATGATGGACTCCTATGCAAACGGCCAGGGTTCGATTCCCCACGGCGAAAAGATAATTTAACCTACTTTATTTTTTTATGTTTTGTTGTATTTTATATTTGTTTACATTTATTTTTAAAAAGCATATGCATTTTTTCCTTTTATTAATATTTATCTAATCAATTTTATATTAAGTGTTACATTTTGCCTTTTAAGATGTTTTGCATGCTGTACTTATGCGTGCATGTATACAATACATACATGCATACATACATGTGTGTGAGACAATCCACAAAATGTGAGGCAGGTCAGTGCATTCTTAAAGGACGTCTAAATTAAAGAAGAAGCAGTTGACGCTGCTGTGTGTGTGTGTAACGAATATTGGCACGCGCCAAAAATATAGATATCTCTCTCTCGTTCTAACTTATGCTATCGGCTCTTGTCTATTCTGCTTGCTTTGTCCATTCACTACTTTTTTTAAGGTTTACTTTAAATATATATGTACACTGAAAATCCATTGCCTCATACAGTCAACGCGTGACAGTAGCCTTTCCGACTTGTTTTTTTTGTATATTTACAAATCTTCTTAGTCGATTTCAAATGAAATTCAAGTTTTTCCAAGATTTCCATTCACTTTTCTTCACTTGTCGTAACTGAACAGAACAGGAACAGCGTCGACAGTAAAATTTCGGAAAAATTTAAATTTCAATCAAAATATATATAGAAAACAAAGATCATGGAATACAAGAAAGAGAAGCCTTACTGTTGCGTGATCTGTCTAAGGGCCAAGCGTGTAAAGATGATTTCTCGGGCTAGGGTACAACTCTCAGTCTAGCCAGGGTCTTTACAGCAAAATTTATAAATGGCAAGGACTACCAAGACGTTTAGAACGAGAGAGAAGAGGTCACTGGCAGATCGGAAAGAACTGAGACTGGTGTCGGGCACAACGAACATGTCCCTTTCACGCGTACACGTATTCCACGTGGACTTGCGAACTGCGCAGAAGGGTATTTTCACCGTGCCTGACACTTTGGCCGCGTGTTTTCGCTGCGCACCTGGTCGGCTGCAGGCCGTGGGAGACCGCTCGTGACTGCGGGTACTGTCGCCTGCACTCTCACAAAATCGCTCAGTGGTGTATTGCACCACGCCACACTTGTGAAAGCACGCTCTTGTACTCCGCGTCAACTATCGTTCACTCACGACACAACCTGCGGCTGGCCGTTCGTCGTACGGAACGCCCGTGACCGCAGGTACTTTCGCTTGTGTTCCCACAGGTCGCTCGATGGTGTATTGCACCACACCGCAGCTCGTTAGAACACGCTCTTGTACCCACTTGTCAGCTAACGTTCGCTTACGCGCACGACTGAGTCGTTTCCGCCGTTACGGGACGCCCGTGACCGCAAATACTCTGGCCTGTGCTCCCACAAGTCGCATCGGTGGTGTATTGCACCACACCGCAACTCGTTTCCGAACACAAGTTCGCGTATTCGCTTGGCAACTGGCGATCACTCACATCACACAGACTCATACGGGCACACACGCGAAGTTTCCTGCAAGCACGTCGACGAAAGGAAAGTGACCGAAATATTGCCCGCGACTTGCGTTTAAAAATGCCTACGCATTTGTTTATTAAATTTTTCTAATTTTTCTTCACACATTTCGTTTCCTTATTCTATTACATTTGTTTTCACTAAACTGTCCCTGCCTCGCTGTGTCCCTGTCTACTTCGCACCATACGTCGCTTCTCTTGGCTTTGCTTTTCTTTTACTTCGTTGCACTGCTTACCTCGCCTTTGCTTCTGGGGAGTCCTTGTCCATTGTCCTTGACGTTTTGAAAATGTTCCTGCTCAGGTCCTTTTTTTCACTTTTGTAAATATCTTGTCACTTTTCGTTTTCTATTTCTTTTATTTCCAGGAGCAGCCTCGTTCCGGCCTCGTTCAAGCGCCTTGCATTTCTGTCCCGTGGCCTAATTTTGCAGCCTCGATTTCGACGCTTTTCGTCCGCTGTCCGCGGTCGCTGCCTGGGCGGCGCTGCCCGCGGTCGCTGCCCGCGGTCGCTACCCGCGGTCGCTGCCTATGCTCGGCCGATCATGCTTCGGCTCGTGTCGCTCTGCTTGCGAACTTGTCGTTTTGCCTAGCCTGGCGCCCTGCATGCCTAGATCGGCACGCGACTTGTAGCTTTGCCTAGTTCGGCTCGCGACTTGTCGCCTGCATCGATCCGTTCGTGCGTCTCTGCTGCGTCGGCTTCGTGCTGCCTGCATGCTCTGCTCGCTTCGCGCTGCTCGTCTGCCTTTGCTCTCCTCGGTCTGCTTCTGGAATTTTCGGGCGCCGTTACACACGCGCTGCTCGAAATTTGTCGAGACGCCGTTACACATGCGTCGCAAAATTTGTCGAGACGTCGTTTGCTGGTGTGCATGGACGCCGACCAACGGGCGTTTGCCTGCAGTTTGCACCCCGCGTACTTGGACTTGCCTATGCCCCTGCCTATGTCTCGCCTATGCCTTGCCTACGTCTTGACTATGTCTTTGCCTATGCCTTTTGCTTATGTCTTTGCCTATGCCTTTGCTTGCTTAAGTCTAACTGTCCACATTTTGCTACCCATTATACGCAAAACTATGGGGTATTATAAACTTAAAGGTATTTTATTCAAAGTATTTTGTCTTAAAACTAAATAAGGACTGTGATGCGCTTATGCGTCGTCACCCCAGATGATTGATGAAACTTTATTATTAAGGACATACTTAGATTTGGATGTGGTAAGCCTGATAGCTATATCTTGAAATATAACGAAAATCGACCGATAGGCTCCATGACAGCTGTTCGATATATCAGTCCGATCTGGCCCGTTCTGACTTATTTAATGAAGACAGAATTAAGAAGCTTGTGAGCCAACTTTTATGAAGATAGCTCAATAACTGAGGGACTAATTTGCGTTGCAACAGACAGACGGACTGACTGATTGTTTCTATAACAGCTATAGAATGTAAACGTCTGAGATATTTAAATGGAAAAAATAAGGGCGTGTTACTGTATAACATTAAAAAGTATTGATAATGTGCTGTATTTCCAAGAACAAAACAGGTTTGCATACAAAAACCCTAATTTCAGCCGATTGTTTCTATGGCAGCTATATGTTATAGCGGTCCGATTTTGATACAATTTTGACAGCATATTAGGAACGTAATAAGAATAAGATTTCCCAAATCTTGTTGCAATATCTTCAATAACAACAAAAATCGGCCGATAGTTTCTATGACAGCTATACGATATATCGGTCTGATCTGGCTCGTTCCGACTTATTTACAGCGCGCAGCAATAAGAAGCTTATATGCCAAGTTTCATGAAGATAGCTCAAAAACTGAGAGACTAGTTTGCGTTGCAACAGACGGACGGACGGACGGACGGACGGACGGACGGACAGACGGACATCCATTTTTGGACTCCTCGGTTTATGCTGATTCAGAATATATATACTTTATAGGGTCGGAGATGTCTCCTAAAGTGCGTTGCAAACTTCTGGCTAAAATTAATATACCCTCTGCAAGGGTATAATAAAAATAAGAACAGAAGAAAAAACAAAAAAAAAATGTATGCGCCTGAGGGGATTCGAACCGTGGACCTCAAAAAGCTTGTAAAATGCAGTTTGTGCAACTATAACCACTCCGCCATTAGCACGTTATTATTTGGGCCGGCAAAGTTGCTTTATGAGACCATTCAGCTTGTCGTACAGGACAAAAACTAATACCAACTCACTCACTTTCTTTTCCCCATAAAATTCTTTTTAATCAAATGCATTTTAATACTAAACTTAAAATATTTTAAATACTTGAAAAAAAGCAAATTTCAGAAAAAAACCCACTAGAATCGGACTGGACCGAGTAGGGGATTCGAACCCGTACCCTTTCGCTTCACAGTCAACGACCACATCCACTCAGCCACTGCACCTTTTTTGCATCTACTATAAAATTGCAATAATGATCATTGCAAATGACTTTAAAGCATATAATTGGAAAAAAGTGCTTGCTGCCGGAGTTGAACCTGCATATTTTGCATATATGTATAACATATCAAAACAGACAAAACACGTGGTCACATGGCACTACTCTTTCTTTAATATCTTCCATATTTATAGTCCAATCTTACTGAAATTTTCACGAAACGTCCGCAATATGGTATTTATGACGTATATAAAAAACGGTTACTGTAGAGCTAATATTGCAGTTGTAGTCCATTTTTTTTCAATTTATAGGGGCGGGTGGAGGCGTGGCAAAAATCTAAAATAAACTTGATAAGTGTGCAGTAACAACACATATTGTTACAAAATTTGGTAGCTCTAGCTCTTATAACAGCTGAGATCCAGGTGTTCACACGGACGGACGGACAGACGGACAGACGGACAGACGGACAGACGGACAGACGGACATGGCTATATCGACTCGGCTGTTGATACTGATTAAGAATATATATACTTTATGGGGTCGGAGATGTCTCTTTCTGCCTGTTACATACATTTTCGGTTTGAACAAAGTTATAATACCCTTCTACTCTATGAGTAGCGGGTATAAAAAGAAAGAAAAAATAAAAATAAAAAGTCCCTACCTAACGTGGTGCGTCTAAGGCCTTCGTCTATGTCTTAATATCTAAACCTGCCTATCTGCTTATTTTAAATCCCCCCTTGCCCGCCAGATACCTGGTGATCTTCGCTGGTGGGTTCTCCTTCGAAGTACGCCTTCAGGTCATTCAATCCGGCGTTGCGCCGTTGCTTCGTCTTAACATCCTGCAGCCGTAAGATTATAGGCGAAGTATACGTCAATACCCTGCAGGGCCCGTCGTAACGAGGGGCGAGTTTGGCGGCAAATCCGTCGACTGCTTTTGACAAGTGATGTTGTCGCAGCAGGACGAGATCGCCGATGGCTGGCTTCCATTCTTGGCGGCGCAGGTTATAATGTCGTCCTTGGATCGCACTCGCTTGCTGCGCATTCTCGGCAACGGTCTTGTGTACTTCCTGTAGGTGTCGTTCCTTGTTCTCCGGTGTTCTGGATTCCGTTCGGATGATTGGAGTCACTTCCTCGTAGAGTGCTCCAGGCAACCGCGGCTCGCGACCCTGCACTAAATACGCCGGACTAAATCCAGTGGTGTCCGAGGCACTGGTATTTATCGCCAGGCTAATTTCGGGCAGGTGCTCTTCCCACGTCCTCTGTTCCTCGCCTAAATATTGCGCCAACATGGTTTTAATGGTGCGGTTCGCCCTCTCGGTAGGATTTTGCTGTGGTGTGTACGGTGCGGTGTATTGCAAGTCCATGCCCAGTTGTTTGCAGAATGTCCCGAAGATCCGACTCGTGAACTGTGTCCCATTGTCGCAGACGAAAGTTTGGGGTACTCCGAACCTGGCCAAAATCCGTTCGCGGAACGAGCGCATAAGGTGGATCGCCGTCGCCTTCCGTAATGGAACCAGTTCCACCCACTTCGAGAAAGCGTCGAAGAATACCAACAACATGGTATTCCCGTGGGTAGAGCGCGGGAGTGGTCCCACGAAGTCCGCGCACAGAACGTCGAAAGGTGCCTGTACCTGCCGGGTGTGCATCCGCCCTGGAGGTTTGAGTTGGCTCACCTTGAATTTCTGGCACGTCTCGCATTTCTGGACGTATCGGGCTACGTCTCGAAAGAGTCCTGGCCAGTAGTAACGCTGACGGACCCGGTTCAGGGTTTTCCGTACTCCCTGATGTCCGGCGGCGGGTTGGTCATAACACTCACTAAGCACTCGCTGGCGTAATGGCCTGGGTACGCAAAGCTTCCACGGCGTGTAGTCCTCCTCGTCAGGTCGAAATCCTCCCCGTCGGTATAACTGGTCATGTTCCTTGATGAATTCTGGGTATTTCTCGGGTTCCTTCTCCAGAAAGTCCAGCATTCGGGTGATCCACGGACAAGGCGAGTCCTCCTGCGTAGCTTGCTGTAACGTTTCCAATGAGCGTCTGGACAACGCGTCCGCCACCACGTTCTGATCTCCCCGGCGGTAATGCACGTTAAAGTGGAACTGTTGGAGCTCTAACGCCCAGCGCGCAATCCTTCCGGTGGGATTCTCGATGGTGTTCAGCCACTTGAGTGCCAGGTGGTCCGTGATGACATCGAACTTATATCCCTCGAGGTAACACCGCAACTTCCGAATTGCCCACACGATGGCCAAGCACTCCTTCTCTGTGGTAGAGTACCGGCTCTCGGCTCCTGAGAGGCGTCGACTCGCGTAGGCAATGACTCGTTCGGTTCCTTGTATCTGCTGAGTTAGTACAGCGCCAAGTCCGACGTCGCTTGCGTCTGTTTGGAGCGTGAACCGCTCGCTGAAGTCCGGGCAGGCCAGTACCGGTGCTTTCGTAAGGCTTGTCTTCAATGCCTCGAACGCTCGCTGCTGATCCTCTTCCCACGTCCATCGGCGACCCTTTTTCAGCAATGCTGACATAGGTTGCACCAAAGTGGCGAAATTTAGTACAAATCGCCGGTACCAGGAGGCGATTCCAAGACATCTCCTCAGTTCCTTGACGGTCGTGGGCAGTTGCAGCTCCTTGATCGCGGCAATCTTGTTGGGATCAGTGTGAATCCCACCTTCACTGACCTGATGTCCCAAGTAAACGATGCTTTTCTGGAAAAAGCTGCACTTGGTCTTGTTCAGGCGCAAGTTCGCATTCCGCAGTCTCCGGAACACCTCTCGAAGGTTGTCCAGATGTTCCTTGAACGATCGCCCTACGACGATGATATCGTCGAGGTATGCGAACGCATGCGGCTCCATGTCCGGTCCGATGACTCCGTCCAACGCACGTTTAAATGTGGCCTGGGCTGAATGCAACCCAAACGGCATCACCTTCCAGTGGAAAAGGCCTCGGCCGGGCACCGTGAATGCGGTGTACTCTCGGCTGCTCCGGGCCATGGGTATCTGCCAATAACCACTCTTCATGTCCAACGTGGAGATGAAGTTTGCATCCTTGAGCTTGAGATATGGTTGATCCGTGGCAGCGGGTATGCGTCCGGAATGGATTTCGCGTTGAGCTGGCGATAATCCACGCACATCTGCATCTCTCCGGTCTTCTTCCCTACGAGTACAATCGGTGCACTGTATGGGCTCCTCGATGGCTCGATCCTACCACCTCGCAGAAGCTCATCAACTTGCTCGTTGATGCTCTTCTGCATGGCCGGATTCTTCGGGTAGTACCTCTGCTTGATAGGGTACGCATCCCTCATGGTGATGGTGTGCTCCGCAATATGCGACACCCCCATCAGCCCATCAAATTTGGCCAGCTCAGACTGTAGGAAGTCCTCCACCTGTTCTTTGTCTGACGCTGCTCCAGTTTCCTGCGCCGCGGCGCCTCGCAATGCAGCGTGGCTAGGCGTGGGCCGTCTCCTACGCCGCCTACGCTTGCCTCGAGCTGCTAGGGTAACTCGGCTCTCGTTATCGCCTGGTTCCCTCGTGCCTTCCTCTGTTCCCGGGTTGTTCGCCACGTTTTGAACACCCGGCTGCTTCTCTATGCTCTGTTCGTCTCGTACTCTGCTTTGATTTCCTTCACGTTGTTCCTGCAATTTCTCCTGCGTCTTTTGTCGTTTCCTTTGTTGATTCTCTCTGCCATGGTCGCTGCTCTGTCCATCTGTGTTCCTGGGTTGTCGGAACGGATTCAGCCGCCGCGCGGTGGGACAAACTGGTGGTAAGACCGCGGCCTTACTATTTGCTTGCGCCACTGCTTCCTCCGTTGCCCGGCGGGTTGTTCCGGCCGTCTGGGTTGTCTCCTCCGGTGTACTTCGGAGGCGCAATCGTGCTTGCCCGCACTCGAGGATCGCCTCGATGCCGCACAGGAAGTCCATGCCGAGGATTACGTCATCCAAGATGACCGGCAGCACCAGCATCGGTATGATCGTCTCCTTCTGTCCGAGCTGGACACGCACTCGTAGGGCTCGTGTCACTTCCCTTGACGATCCGTCAGCCAGTTTAATGCGGACCAGCGCCGCCCGCTCGTTGTCGGCCGTACTCAGCCGGGTGGCCATACGCTCACTTATGAAGCTGCGTGTGGCTCCCGTGTCGATCGTGGCATCCGTCGTCAGATCCTCAATTTTGACGAACGCGATGACACGACCACTGCCGCACCGCATCGGTGCTACTTCTGGGGACCTTGAGGCTGCGTCTCCGACTGGTTCCCCATCGGTTGAAGACGCGAAGCATTTCCCGCCTGGTCCCGCCGGCAGCAGTCCATAGTGCGCACGTCACGCCGTCCACAGTCCCAGCAGAAAAGGACCCTGTCGTTGCGGCAGTTCGTCTGCACGTGTCCAGGCTGCGCGCAGTTCCGGCGCCGCCGAAGCTCCGTTGACCAAAGGAGTGTTTCCGCCATCGCTCGTGGCCGGAATTGGTGCTGATCTCGATTGCTGATCGCTCCTCTGTTGCTCTGGATACCTGGGTCCTCGCTGCCGTTGTAACTCCTTGGTAGTCTCGAAGGTCGTGATCAACTGGTTCAGCTGGTACTCGGGCAACAGGTTGTCGTAGATCCTCTCTAGCTCCTGCTCCCGAGTGTATCTGGCGCGTTGCATCATCGTCCGTAACTCCAGGGTGTAATCGCGGAACGGCTCACCTTGTCGTTGTACGCGGCTTCGTATCTCGTCCTCCTGTCGTTGGAAATACCGCGGCGGTAAGAAGAAATCCATGAATTCTTGTTTGAATTCTTCCCACGTGGCTCGGTAGAGGCGGTTCACTCGGAACCAGTCCTCGGCCTGTCCCGACAGCATGTTCGCGATCGCCTGCGGCAGCTGTTGTACGCTGTTTTGGTACATTTCAGCCTTCTCTTCCAGATGCTCAATAAAGCGCCATGGATCCGCTGCCGTCCCATTAAACGACACGCCCCAGCGGTGCACACGGTCTGCCAGTTCGTATGACTCCATCCTCCTGTAGCTGGCTCCAGTCATACCGCTCGTGGCCGGGGCTCTTGCCGCGATGTTGGGAACGGGCAGCGTGGTTACGGCCGCTGTGTTGGCAGCGCGGCGCGTATCCACTCCGGGCATCGGGGACACCTCCTCTGTGTTCGGGTCCTTGGGCACTGGTGACGGGCCACGGGACCGAACCTCCTTGACGTCAGGGGTGGGCGCGGTGCCTAGGCTAGTTTCCAAATCTAGCATACGCTGCAGTTGCTCCTTCGACAAGTCGCCCTCGTTTATGACTGCTACCAGTCGACTGCGCATCTCCTCCACTGTACCGCTGTTGTCCAATCCTAGTTCCTTTAAGATTGCCTGCAGCTCACTCTTGCGACGAAAAGCGATCCACTGTGTTCCCATGTCGTTGTTTTATATTTATATTTATTTTGCACTTTCCTCGAGAAGTTTATTTAAATAAATGAAGAAGTCCTTTTAAATTTTCTTTTAAGGACTCTTCCTTTGCTTTATTTTAATTCGCGCTCGATGTTACTCGTTCGAGTGTCCGCACTCAACTGCTTCCCTCGGTATTCGGCACCGAGTCTTATACTTCCTGGCTCGGTGGTGTCACCAATCAGGTTGCGCCGGCGCAAGTATAAAAGGTAAAGCAGTGAGAAAAAAAATAAAGCTAAAGTTGGCGCAAACGCCCGCGTGCGCAGTAGTTAAAACGTGTACTGTCTGTACCACAGACTTTAAGAAATGATCTATGTTCCCTATGCTTGCTTCGTCGTACCAGTTTTCTGGAAAACACGTGTACAGCCTGTCCTACAGACTTTAAAAAAAATCAATGTTTTCTATGCTTGCCATGATACCCTATTCAAAACATGCTCTGCCCCTTGCCTAGTACTGCGGTTCTCTGTGCTTGTCTAACCTAATCTGCCAATTTACTTCAGTGGGTCTTTAATCCACTTTAAGATGTTAAAATTTCTCATTTCTAAAGGTCTAGTCTTAGTAGTCCCTGCTCGGGCGCCATCTGTAAAGATGATTTCTCGGGCTAGGGTACAACTCTCAGTCTAGCCAGGGTCTTTACTGCAAAATTTATAAATGACTAGGACTACCAAGACGTTTAGAACGAGAAAGAAGAGGTCACTGGCAGATCAGAAAGAACTGAGACTGGTGTCGGGCACAACGAACATGCCCCTTTCACGCGTACACGCGGTACACGTATTCCACGTGGACTTGCGAACTGCGCAGAAGGGTATTTTCAGCGTGCCTGACACTTTGGCCGCGTGTTTTCGCTGCGCACCTGGTCGGCTGCAGGCCGTGGGAGACCGCTCGTGACTGCGGGTACTGTCGCCTGCACTCTCACAAAATCGCTCAGTGGTGTATTGCACCCCGCCACACTTGTGAAAGCACGCTCTTGTACTCTGCGTCAACTATCGTTCACTCACGACACGACCTGCGGCTGGCCGTTCGTCGTACGGAACGCCCGTGGCCGCAGGTACTTTCGCTTGTGCTCCCACAAGTCGCATCGGTGGTGTATTGCACCACACCGCAACTCGTTTCCGAACACAAGTTCGCGTATTCGCTTGGCAACTAGCGATCACTCACAGCACACAGACTCATACGGGCACACACGCGAAATTTCCTGCAAGCACGTCGACGAAAGGAAAGTGACCGAAATATTGCCCGCGAGTTTCGTTTAAAAATGCCTACGCATTTGTTTATTAAATTTTTCTAATTTTTCTTCACACATTTCGTTTCCTTATTCTATTACATTTGTTTTCACTAAACTGTCCCTGCCTCGCTGTGTCCCTGTCTACTTCTCACCATACGTCGTTTCTCTTGGCTTTGCTTTTCTTTTACTTCGTTGCACTGCTTACCTCGCCTTTGCTTCTGGGGAGTCCTTGTCCATTGTCCTTGACGTTTTGTAAATGTTCCTGCTCAGGTCCTTTTTTTCACTTTTGTAAATATCTTGTCACTTTTCGTTTTCTATTTCTTTTATTTCCAGGAGCAGCCTTGTCCGGCCTCGTTCAAGCGCCTTGCATTTCTGTCCCGTGGCCTAATTGTGCAGCCTCGATTTCGACGCTTTTCGTCCGCTGCCCGCGGTCGCTGCCTGTGCTCGGCCGATCATGCTTCGGCTCGTGTCGCTCTGCTTGCGAACTTGTCCTTTTGCCTATCCTGGCGCCCTGCATGCCTAGATCGGCACGCGACTTGTAGCTTTGCCTAGTTCGGCTCGCGACTTGTCGCCTGCATCGATCCGTTCGTGCGTCTCTGCTGCGTCGGCTTCGTGCTGCCTGCATGCTCTGCTCGCTTCGCGCTGCTCGTCTGCTTTTGCTCGCCTCGGTCTGCTTCTGGAATTTTCGGGCGCCGTTACACACGCGCTGCTCGAAATTTGTCGAGACGCCGTTACACATGCGTCGCAAAATTTGTCGAGACGTCGTTTGCTTGTGTGCATGGACGCCGACCAACGGGCGTTTGCCTGCAGTTTGCACCCCGCGTACTTGGACTTGCCTATGCCCCTGCCTATGTCTCGCCTATGCCTTGCATACGTCTTGCCTATGGGTTTGCCTATGCCTTTTGCTTATGTCTTTGCCTATGCCTTTGCTTGCTTAAGTCTAACTGTCCACATTCTGCTACCCATTATACGCAAAACTATGGGGTATTATAAACTTAAAGGTATTTTATTCAAAGTATTTTGTCTTAAAACTAAATAACGACTGTGATGCGCTTATGCGTCGTCACAAGCGAAATGAGGTATTACTCCATTGTAAGCATACGTTTTGCTGCAAATGTATCGAAAAATATTGCAAGAAAGAACGTCATAATCGTCGCTGTCCGATATGTCGTAGGAATTTCTCATGTTATGAGAAACTCACTATAATTCCAATGATTGTGATACTCGATGAGGATGATGAAGATTACACTGAAGATTCCGATGTGATATTCTAGAGATGAAAACATGATCAAGTTCGTGCAAGCACACACCTTGTTTATACACATATTGCTCTTTGTTTCGTTTTTTTTTTATACCCTTCGACCATTGAAAATGGTCAAAAAAGGGTATACTAACTTTGTGAAATGTATGTAACAGGCATCAGGAGGCGTGGCAGACCCCATAAAGTATATATATTCTTACTCAGGATCACTAGCCGAGTCGATTGAGCCATGTCCGTCTGTCTGTCCGTCTGTCCGTCTGTTTGTTTGAGACAACGGATCTCAGCTATTAAAAGAGCTAGAGACTCCAAATTTGACATGGAGGTTCCTATATTTCCCAAGCAGGTGAAGTTTATTTCAAATGTTTGGTGCCACGCCCACCGCCCCCGGTGATTATTAAGCAAACTATTAAACTTATAAAGTTCTGCTTTGGTATGTGTAAAGCTGTATATCATACAAACATATTCTTCAAATTACAATCCGATCGGACCAATAACAGAGAAGTTATTCAAATCAACGTTTTCAGTTCAAATGTACGAGCAGCAGCCTGTGCGCTGCTTTCAGTAGTTGACGTCGACGTCGACGTCACTCTTAACGTGCGTCGCTGTGTGAGTGTGAGCGAGAAAGCTATATGTGGTAGAAGTATTTGTGCAAAATTTCTGTTTGAAATTATGAGTGTGGTTACACGTTTGTAACGGATTTTAAAATTTGGGAGAAGGGTATCCTACTGTCGGGCCTTCGACTGTAGCCCTACCCACTTGTTTTTGTTTTAAATCGTTTTATGTTCACAATAAGCATTATACTTTGTATCGGTACTCGTTGCCCTCGCTGCTTTCGTGATCCGCTCCTGTTTCCATTGACGCCTGTGTGTGTGTGCGCGGGGTGTTTTTGTGTTTGTGTTTGTATTAGAAGAATTGCTCGTAAGCCCCTTAGCTAGAGAAAATCTTGCGAAATTGCTTCAACAGAAATAGAGGAAATAAACTAGAGCATGTAAGTAACAAGTCGCATGACAGGGAGGGATCAGAAGGGAGGGGAGGGGAGGGTGCAGTGTTGGCGCCTGATTGCTACTTAAATCTTTGTATTTACTTTATATTAAGCAATATTTCACCTAGCCACACTACACGACATGCACTGTGAATGACAGGTGAGTGTGTGTTTGAGTGTAGTGTGAGTGTATTCGTTGTGCTTACTTTGGCTACATTTGCTCCCTTTTTCGGTCGACTTGACGACATAACGACATCCCGAGTATTTCTTATAGAAAAATTGAGGTCAATTTGTTTTGTCATGTTGAGAGGTTTTCCATAAAAATCAATAGAACACGTTAACTTGCTTAACTTCTATGTTTATTATCCGATCGGGTTGCAATTTATAGGATAAGTTCACAACGTATTTATCTAGATGTATGCCAAAGCTGAAAGTTAAGACTTCAATACTTTGCTTAATAATCGCATAAGAAAACTATTTATTTTATTTACGGGGGCGGTGGGCGTGGTAACCAAAATTTGAAAACGACGTTTACTGCCTAGGATATACATGAATCTTTCTGCCAAATTTGGAGTCTCTAGCTTTCTTAATAGCTGAGAACCGTTGTCTCATACAGACAGACAGACAGACGGACAGACGGACACACCGACATGGCTAGATCGACTCGGCTAGTGATCCTGAGTAAGAATATATATACTTTATGGGGTCGCAGACGTCTCCTTCTGCCTGTTACGCACATTCCGAAAAACCTACTAGACCATGTATATTTTTAAATCCATGGCCTAAAAAAAAACAAGTCGGAAAGGCTATAGTCACGCTTTTACTGTAAGAGGCCATGGATTTTCAGTGTACATATATATTTAAAAGTAGTGAAGGGACAAAGCAAGCAGAATAGACAAGAGTCGATGGCATAAGTTAGAACGAGAGAGATTTATGTAAATTTTTGTTTCACGTATTGTGTATTGCCTCACACGCATATACATACATATGTATGCATGTGTGAGCTTCGCATGCATGTATTGTATACATGCACGCATAAGTACAGCATGCAAAACATCTTAAAAGGCAAAATGTAACACTTAATATAAAATTGATTAGATAAATATTAATAAATGGAAAAAATGCATATGCTTTTTAAAAATAAATGTAAACAAATATAAAATACAACAAAACATAAAAAAATTAAAATAGGTAACCAGGACCATTAGCTCAAATGTGTCATATTGTCTTATACAACAATAACACTTCTATTGGATTGAATGAGATAATTTGTTGAAATATGATAAATGAAACTAAATGTTAAATTGATGAAAAAAAAAACTTTTAGAAGCCAAAAACAAGTGAATATGGCTACAGTCGAACGCCCGACAGTAAGATACCCTTCTCCCAATTTTCTAAATCTGTTACAAACGTGTAACTACACTCAAAATTTCAAACAGAAATTCTGCACAAATTCTTCTCTACATATACATAGCTTACTCGCTCGCACTCACACAGCGACGCGCGTAAAGCGTAAAGCGGCGAGACGCAACGTCGAAGTCGACGTCAACTCCAAGCAGCGCGCCGGCTGCTGCTCGTACATTTGTATTGAAAACGTTGACTTGAATAACTCCTGTGTTATTTGTCCGATCGGATTGTAATTTGGAGAATACATTTATATGGTATTAAGCATTATACATACCACAGCACAACTTTATAAGTTTAATACTTTGCTTAATAATCGTAAATTACCGATTTGCGGGGGCGGTGGGCGTGGCATCAAACATTTGAAAAAAACTTTGGCTGCCAATTATACATAGGGAGTTCCATACCAAATTTGGTGTCTCTAGCTTTTTTAATAGCTGAGATCCGATATCTCATACAGACGGACAGACGGACAGACAGACGGACATGGCTCAATCGACTCGGCTAGTGATCCTGACCAAGAATATATATACTTTATGGGGTCTGCCACGCCTCCTTATGCCTGTTACATACATTGCACAAAGTTAGTATACCCTTTTTTGACCATTTGCAATGGTCGAAGGGTATAAAAAGGTAATTAATTAAAAGTCAACCGCCTCTTCTGAGGGTTGAACCTCTATCTCTTCATTGTTCGATTGCCGGCCTCTCAAGACATTTGGCTATCGCCGCAACTGTTGGCTCTGCGGCTAAGTTCCTATTTCGATCTCAAATACACACGTAACCACTTTCGCATTAAAAAGATCGAAAACGCACATGGCTGGCAGCAGCTTGCAGGCAAGGCATCACAAATCAATAGAGAACGTTAACTTACGTAACTTCTATGTTTATTATCCGATCGGGTTGCAATTTATAGAATAAGTTCACAACGTATTTATCTAGATGTATGTCAAAGCTGAAAGTTAAGACTTCAAAACTTTGCTCAATAACCGGATATTTAAAATTAATTTCTGATTTACGGGGGCGGTGGGCGTGGTAACCAAAATTTGAAAATGACGTTTACTGCCTAGGATATACATGAATCTTTCTGCCAAATTTGAAGTCTCTAGCTTTCTTAAGAGCTGAGAACCGTTGTCTCATACAGACGGACAGACGGACAGACAGACAGACGGGCAGACGGACATGGCTAGATCGACTCGGCTAGTGATCCTGAGTAAGAATATATATAGTTTATGGGGTCGCAGATGTCTCCTTCTGCCTGTTACGCACATTCTGACAAACCTAATAGACCATGTATTTTTTTTTAAATCCATGGCCTAAAAAGGTAATTAAGAGACCTCAACCGCCTGCCGCATCTGAGGGTTGATTTTCTATCTCTTCTTTGTTCGATTGCCGGCCTCTCAACACATTTGACTATCGCCGCAACTGTTGGCTCTGCGGCTAAGTTACTATATCGATCTCATATACACACATAACCACTTTCGCATTAAAAGGATCGAACGCACATGGCTGGCAGCAGCTTGCAGGCACGGCATCACAAATCAATAGAGAATGTTAACTTACGTAACTTCTATGTTAATTATCCGATCGGGTTGCAATTTATAGAATAAGTTCACAACGTATTTATCTAGATGTATGCCAAAGCTGAAAGTTAAGACTTCAATACTTTGCTCAATAATCGGATATTTAAAATTAATTTCTGATTTACGGGGGCGGTGGGCGTGGTAACCAAAATTTGAAAATTACGTTTACTGCCTAGGATACACATGAATCTTTCTGCCAAATTTGGAGTCTCTAGCTTTCTTAATAGCTGAGAACCGTTGTCTCATACAGACGGACAGACAGACAGACGGACAGACAGACATGGCTAGATCGACTCGGCTAGTGATGCTGAGTAATAATATATATAGTTTATGGGGTTGCAGATGTCT
This sequence comes from Zaprionus tsacasi, assembly GCA_018904105.1. Taxonomy (NCBI): domain Eukaryota; kingdom Metazoa; phylum Arthropoda; class Insecta; order Diptera; family Drosophilidae; genus Zaprionus; species Zaprionus tsacasi. The sequence continues at coordinate 67,887 of JAEIFR010000097.1, forward strand.
CCTTCTGCCTGTTACGCACATTCCGACAAACCTAATAGACCATGTATTTTTTTAAAATCCATGGCCTAAAAATTTCAAAAAAATTTGGAAAAGGCAATTTAAAAAAATTTTAAAAATATTGAAAAAAAATTTCGACAAATTTTCAAAATTGTTGGAAAAAAAATATCATAAAATTTTGGAAAAAAAATTTCAAACAATTTTGGAGAAGACAATTTCAAACAAGTCGGAAAGGCTACAGTCACGCGTTGACTGTAAGAGGCCATGGATTTTCAGTGTTCATATATATTTAAAAGTAGTGAAGGGACAAAGCAAGCAGAATAGACAAGAGTCAATGGCATAAGTTAGAACGAGAGAGATTTATGTGAATTTTTGTTTCACGTTTTGTGTATTGCCTCACACGCATATACATACATATGTATGCATGTGTGAGCTTCGCATTCATGTATTGTATGCTTGCACGCATAAGTACAGTATGCAAAACATCTTAAAAGGCAAAATTCAACACTTAATTTAAAATTGATTAGATAAATATTAATAAATGTTAAATAATTCAAAAATGTATATGCTTTATAAATATAAATGTAAACAAATATAAAATACAACAAAACATAAAAAAATTAAAATGGGTAATTTTTTTTTTTCGCCGTGAGGATTCGAACCCTGGCCGATTGTATGGAGTCCGTCATCCGAACAACTAGACCACCGTCGCTGTGCATCGTATATGCTAAAATTTCATAAATTGCATCAAATGTGTCATATTGTCTTGTACAACAATAACACTTCCACTGGATTGAATGAGATATTTTGTTGAAATATGATGAATAAGCAGAATAGACAAGAGTCGATAGCATAAGTTAGAACGAGAGAGAGAGATATGTGCATTTTTGGCGCATGCCAATATTCGTTACACATACACACACTAGAGTCAACTGCTTCTTCTTTAATTTAGACGTCCGTTAAGAATGCACTGACCTGCCTCACGTTTTATACATATACATACATATGTATGCTTGCACGCATAAGTACAGCATGCAAAACATCTTAAAAGGCAAAATTTAACACTTAATTTAAAATTGGTTAGATAAATATTAATAAATGGGAAAAATGCATATGCTTTATAAATATAAATGTAAACAAATATAAAATACAACAAAACATAAAAAAATTAAAATGGGTAATTTTTAGGCCATGGATTTTAAAAAATACATGGTCTATTAGGTTTGTCGGAATGTGCGTAACAGGCATAAGGAGACATCTGCGACCCCATAAACTATATATATTCTTACTCAGGATCACTAGCCGAGTCGATCTAGCCATGTCCGTCTGTCCGTCTGTCTGTCTGTCCGTCTGTCCGTCTGTCCGTCTGTCCGTCTGTATGAGACAACGGTTCTCAGCTATTAAGAAAGCTAGAGACTTCAAATTTGGCAGAAAGATTCATGTATATCCTAGGCAGTAAACGTCATTTTCAAATTTTGGTTACCACGCCCACTGCCCCCGTAAATCTGAAATTTATTTTAAATATGCGATTATTAAGCAAAGTATTTAAGTCTTAACTTTCAGCTTTGACATACATCTAGATAAATACGTTGTGAACTTATTCTATAAATTTCAACCCGTTGGGATAATTAACATAGAAGTTACGTAAGTTAACATTCTCTATTGATTTGTGATGCCGTGCCTGCAAGCTGCTGCCAGCCATGTGCGTTCGATCTTTTTAATGCGAAAGTGGTTATGTGTGTATATGAGATCGAAATAGTAACTTAGCCGCAGAGCCAACAGTTGCGGCGATAGTCAAATGTGTTGAGAGGCCGGCAATCGAACAAAGAAGAGATAGAGGATCAACCCTCAGATGAGGCAGGCGGTTGAAGTCTCTTAATTACCTTTTTTTTTGGCTTCTAAAATTTATTTTTTCATCATTATAATATCATAATATACCTCATCGCATGCGGACGTGTTTTTAACAGTGTTCCAGTTAAACAAAAAATCGAAGCAGTGAAGTGAACCAAACACAAAATCATAAACGGAAAGACGCTCAGTGCAATGCCTGCACATATAGATTTTCTGACAAATCTATAAGTTATTAATCAACAATTATCTAATTACAAATATAAATAAACTAACCACAAACAATGAGTGAAAACGAAGCTCGCGCGCAGCGTCAACGTCAGCAAGATGAGAGACGGCTCTCTTCGCAACGCAACAACGCTTACTTTTCCGTCGTCTCTGCGGAACCGAACCGCGGGCGGTCAATCACCCCCAACCTGACAGCTGATCTTTCTCTCTTAACACGCGAAAGTGAACGCTCTTGCTCCCCGTCGCCGTCGCTACTATCTATCGGGTCGACGCAATCCGACCGCCCGCGATCGGCAACTCCCGACCCTCTAAACGAACACCTGCTTACAGCGAACGTCAAAGAACGATCTTGGTCTTTGTCTCCCTTACCAACAAAATCTGCTCACACCAAGCAAAGAGAACAGAACTTAGCTGTAACAGCAAGCACAAACTCTTCAATTGTCGCGACAACCTCAATAACTAAAACAACACCGATGCCGACTGCCCGCTCAACACATACAAACACAACGAAAGCTGCGCAGACAGCAAAACAAACCGCAACAAACGAAAACGAAAACGCAAAGCCGGCCATACAGACTGGAATGGATCGCTACATCCAAATCAAACGTAAGCTAAGCCCCCAAAAAATGTAAACAAACCAAAAATCACACGCGCCAACGCCAACACAACTTTAGGCGAAGTACCGAACAATGCCAACAGGTTTGACATTTTTGCAGACACTATTGAATACCTGCCCGTTGAAGCTGATGGAAGCGACAAAAATAAGCCAAAGCCACCACCAATTTTTGTACGTGAGAAAAGCTCTAGTACATTTGTAAACAATGTAATAAAGCTCATAGGTGACGCAAATTTCCACATAATTCCCTTAGTTAGGGGCAACATCCACGAAACTAAAGTTCAAACCAAGTCTGAACAACACTTCAGAGCCTTAACCAAGTACTTAGATGAAGGGGAAAAAAGCTATTACACATACCAGCTAAAAAGCAGCAAGGGTCTGCAAGTCGTACTAAAGGGCATAGAGCCTGATGTAACACCAAACGAAATAAAGCTGGCGCTACAGGATAAAGGATTTACCGCAAAATCAGTCTTCAACATCTTAAATAAAAATAGACAGCCGCAACCACTCTTCAAGGTGGAACTTGCACCAGAAGCAAAGATGCCAAAAAGAAACGATGTGCATCCAATCTACAAACTGCAATTCTTACTACATCGTAGAATCACCGTAGAAGAACCTCACAAATGCAACAATCTGGTACAATGTATGAACTGCCAAGAATACGGCCACACAAAGTGTACTGTGCGCCCAGTGTGCGTAGTCTGTGCCGAGCTCCATGACAAAGCCAGCTGCAGTGCACCCAAAAAAGACTCAAGCGGAAAAAGGTGCGGCAACTGTGGAGGCAATCACACAGCCAACTACAGAGGCTGCCCAGTATACAAAGATCTCAAAAGCCGCATTAACCAGCGCGTAGCCACTGTACGCTCGCAAAACGCACCGATCACAAAAATACCCCCCAAACACAACCCAGAAGTTTTCTTCTCTACCGCAGCCAGATCCTCACTTGGTACAGGATTCGTTACCAAAAACGCGTCATATGCAAGCGCTATAAGATCCGGTCTAGAGCCCCCAGCCTCCAATGCGCCATGTTCACAATCCAAATATGTGGACTTCAATCCGGTACAAGACAAAAAGCCAACAGAACAACAACAAAACAATTTCGAAGAAATGATACTAACCCTGCAGCAGAGCATGGCGGAGTTTATGGCGTTTATGCGGACAACCATGCAAGATCTAATGCGTAATCAAAACATGTTGATACAATTGCTTGTATCACAACATTCAAAATAATCATCTTCTTGGCCTCGCTAAGAATCTCTACGTGGAACGCCAACGGCGTTTCACAGCACAAACTTGAGCTAGCTCAATTCCTTCTCGAAAAGCACATCGACGTAATGCTACTTTCGGAAACACACCTCACAAACAAATATAACTTCAACATAAAAGGATATATTTTCTACGGAACCAATCACCCTGATGGTAAGGCCCACGGCGGGACCGGGATTTTGATAAGAAGCCGTCTTAAGCACCACTGTCATATTGAGACTGGCAAAAACTATCTACAAGCAACATCAATAAAAATTCATTTGGATAATGGTAACCAGCTTACCTTAGCCGCTGTTTACTGCCCACCTCGTTTCACTTTATCTGAAGACCAATTTATGGAATTCTTCAACTCACTTGGAGAACATTTTATAGCAGCCGGGGACTACAATGCCAAGCACACACACTGGGGGTCTCGACTCGTGAATCCAAAAGGAAAACAGCTCTACAACGCCATTATAAAAGCAAACAACAAGCTCGACCACGTTTCTCCTGGCACACCTACATACTGGCCAACTGACCCCAAAAAACTACCTGATCTAATTGATTTCGCAGTCACCAAAAACATTCCCCGTAATCTGATACGCGCCGAGTGCCTCTCAGACCTATCATCTGACCACTCGCCCCTCCTAATAAATCTGCTCCGACACCCAGAACCAGCAAAACACTCTTAGAAGTTGACTTCAGATAAAACCAACTGGCTCATCTACAAAAAATACATAAGCTCACATATTGAGCTTAACCCACCTCTTGAAGCTGAAGCTGACATTGATAGTTTTGTTAACTCACTGGAGTCAATCATCGTTGCTGCAGCTCGCTGCTCAACGCCGCAAACAGTAAGCAAAATTACAAATCACAAAAAAACCAACCTGCAAATCGAACAACTTGTTCTCGAAAAACGGTGCCTACGGCGAGAATGGCAGTCCTCCAGATCACCGTCGGTGAAACAAAAGTTAAAAGACGCCACACGCAAACTTACAAAAGCTTTAAAGCAAGAAGAAGAGCTTGCCCAACGTACTTATATTGAAAAATTATCTACATCCAGTACAAAAAACTCACTGTGGAAAGCTCACCCAACTCTTGGCTCACCCACAGTACCAGTGGTCCCTATTAGAAACCACACAGGTGGCTGGGCCCGTAGCGACAAAAATAGAGCCAGTACATTTGCTACTCATCTTCAAAAAGTCTTCCAACCGAATTCTGCAACAAACACGTTCGAAATTCCGGCCGCAACAGACGACTCCCAGCTTCATCACGCTCCAGTTGTGTTTCGCTCAAACGACATCTCAAAAATCATCAAAGGACATCTGAACCCAAAAAAATCTGCAGGGTGCGACCTAATTACCCCTAAGATGATTATTGAGCTGCCTTACTGTGCCGTATGCAGCATTACCCAGCTCTTCAATGCCATCAACAAACTTGGCTACTTTCCAGGAAGATGGAAAAAGTCAATAATAATAATGATACCTAAGCCGGGAAAAGATCACACTGTTCCATCGTCGTACAGACCCATAAGCCTTCTATCCTGCTTATCTAAACTTTTTGAATAATGCCTACTGTCTCTGACTATTACTCCATCCCTGAACACGCACAACACAATACCAGCTCACCAATTTGGCTTTCGTGAAAAATACGGAACTATTGAGCAAGTTAACCGCATAACATCAGAAATACGAAACGCATTTGAAAAACGGGAATACTGCTCTGCGATATTTCTTGATGTTTCGCAGGCATTCGACAGAGTTTGGCTGGACGGTCTGATGTATAAAATGAAAACAACACTTCCAAACAACACTCACAAACTGCTAGAGTCGTACCTCTACAACAGGAAGTTTGTAGTGAGGTGCAACACTGCGATATCCGACGAACATTGTCCCACAAGGCAGGGTACTAGGCCCAACACTATACGTCCTATTCACAGCAGACATCCCTACAAGTAGTAACCTGACAGCTTCAACATTTGCGGATGACACAGCTATTCTCAGCCGCTACAGATGCCCAATCAAAGCATCATCTCAGCTAGCCATCTACCTGGTCCACGTGGAAAAGTGGTTATCCGACTGGCGTATAAAGGTAAACGAACAAAAATGCAAGCAAGTAACTTTCACCCTTAACAGGCAAAATTGTCCACCGCTCACGCTGAAGAACGTCGCACTTCCAACGGCAAACGAAGTGACGTACCTGGGAGTACACCTCGATAGAAGACTAACTTGGCGCCGACACATCGAAGCCAAGAGAACTCACTTAAAACTGAAGGCCAACAGCCTTCATTGGCTTATCAACTCAAGCTCACCACTCAGTTTGGACTTCAAGGTGCTACTCTACAACTCAGCGCTAAAACCAATCTGGACTTACGGCTGCCAGCTATGGGGAAATGCCAGCAACAGCAACATCGATATCATCCAGAGAGCTCAGATGAAGATATTGAGAACTATCACCGGGGCACCGTGGTATGTTCGAAACGCCAACATTCACAAAGATTTAAACGTGCCACCTGTAAAAGACGAAATTGCCAAAAAAAAGGAAAAGTACCTTAACAAGCTATCAACGCATCCTAACCAGCTTGCGAGGAGGCTAACTAGGCTAAGCAGCCGATCACGCCTACGTCGAAACGACTTGCCAACCCAGCAGTAATTTTTTTTTTTTTTTTAGGGCCGCTTTTATAATACAGTTCAAGAAATGTACTGATAATTAGTATTTACACGTAAGATTTGTTAACTTGTTGTTAGTTTTCGGTATTGAAAAGATTCAACAAATAAAAGCTACAAACTGAAAAAAAAAAAAAAAAAAAAATTATTATAATATTTAGTTTCATATATCATATTTCAACAAATTATATCATTTAATCCAATAGAAGTGTTATTGTTGACAAGACAATATGACACATTTGACCTAATGGTCTAAATATGCAATTTAGCGTGCGCGGAGCGCAGCGACGGTGGTCTAGTTGTTTGGATGACGGACTCCTATGCAAACGGCCAGGGTTCGATTCCCCACGGCGAAAAGAGAATTTACCTACTTTATTTTTTTTATGTTTTGTTGTATTTTATATTTGCTTACATTTATATTTATAAAGCATATGCATTTTTCCCATTTACTAATATTTATCTAATCAATTTTATATTAAGTGTTACATTTTGCCTTTTAAGATGTTTTGCATGCTGTACTTATGCGTGCATGTATACAATACATGCATGCGAAGCTCACACATGCATACATTCATGTGTGTGAGGCAATACACAAAACGTGAGGCAGGTCAGTGCATTCTTAACGGACGTCTAAATTTAAGAAGAAGCAGTTGACGCTGGTGTGTGTATGTGTAACGAATATTGGCATGCGTCAAAAATGCACATAAATCTCTCTCGTTCTAAGTTATGCTATCGACTCTTGTCTATTCTGCTTATTCATCATATTTCAACAAAATATCTCATTCAATCCAGTGGAAGTGTTATTGTTGTACAAGACAATATGACACATTTGATGCAATTTATGCAATTTTAGCATATACGATGCACAGCGACGGTGGTCTAGTTGTTCGGATGACGGACTCCTATGCAATCGGCCAGGGTTCGAATCCTCACGGCGAAAAAAAAATTACCCATGCATGTGTGAGCTTCGCATGCATGTATTGCTGACCACACAATGATTCTGCTCCGTGTCAGCTGGCCGTCGCCGGTCTTGGCACGCTTTATGTATGTATGTATATACGTTAGCCCCTTCAAGTGGATGCTCATATTACGCATACAATTGGGCCAGACTGTTTATGTACATATTGCAACAAAGTGCTACAATATGATCGTATGTTATGATTACGTACGAGAACAGTTATTTATATATAGGTGCATACCACAACTTTGCTCAATAATCGGATAATTTATTTGAAAATGACGTTTACTGCCTAGGATATACATGAATCTTTGGAGTCTCTAGCTTGCTTAATAGCTGAGAACCGTCATACAGACGGACAGACGGACAGACAGACAGACGGACAGACAGACATGGCTAGATCGACTCGGCTAGTGATCCTGAGTAAGAATATATATAGTTTATGGGGTCGCAGACGTCTCCTTCTGCCTGTTACGCACATTCCGACAAACCTAATAGAAGATGTATTTTTTTAAAATCCATGGCCTAATAAAGTAGGTAAATTCTCTTTTCGCCGTGGGGAATCGAACCCTGGCCGTTTGCATAGGAGTCCGTCATCCAAACAACTAGACCACCGTCGCTGCGCTCCGCGCACGCTAAATTGCATATTTAGACCATTAGGTCAAATGTGTCATATTGTCTTGTCAACAATAACACTTCTATTGGATTGAATGAGATAATTTGTTGAAATATGATAAATGAAACTAAATATTATAATGATGAAAAAAATAAATTTTAGAAGCCAAAAAAAAAGGTAATTAAGAGACTTCAACCGCCTGCCTCATCTGAGGGTTGATCCTCTATCTCTTCTTTGTTCGATTGCCGGCCTCTCAACACATTTGACTATCGCCGCAACTGTTGGCTCTGCGGCTAAGTTACTATTTCGATCTCATATATACACATAACCACTTTCGAATTAAAAAGATCGAACGCACATGGCTGGCAGCAGCTTGCAGGCACGGCATCACAAATCAATAGAGAACGTTAACTTACGTAACTTCTATGTTTATTATCCGATCGGGTTGCAATTTATAGAATAAGTTCACAACGTATTTATCTAGATGTATGCCAAAGCTGAAAGTTAAGCCTTCAATACTTTGCTCAATAATCGGATATTTAAAATTAATTTCTGATTTACGGGGGCGGAGGGCGTGGTAACCAAAATTTTCCGTCTGTCTGTCAGTCTGTCTGTATGAGACAACGGTTCTCAGCTATTAAGAAAGCTAGAGACTCCAAATTTGGCAGAAAGATTCATGTATATCCTAGGCAGTAAACGTAAATAAAATGAATAGTTTTCTTATGCGATTATTAAGCAAAGTATTGAAGTCTTAACTTTCAGCATTGTCATACATATTGATAAATACGTTGTGAACTTATCCTATAAATTGCAACCCGATCGGATAATAAGCAAGTTAACGTGTTCTATTGATTCGTGATGCCTTGCCTGCAAGCTGCTGCCAGCCATGTGCGTTTTCGATCTTTATGGTTATGGTTATGTGTGTGTACTTGATCAAAATAGTAACTTAGCCGAACAGTTAATAGTTGCGGCGATAGTCAAATGTGTTGAGCAGCCGACAGTGAAGCAACAAGTGGATATGGCTACAGTCGAGCGCTCGACAGTAAGATACCCTTCTCCCAATTTTTAAAATCCGTTACAAACGTGCAACCACGCTCATAATTTCAAACAGAAATTTTGCACAAATACTTCTTCTACATATAGCTTCCTCGCTCACACTCACACATCGACGCACGTTAAGAGTGACGTCGACGTCGGCGTCAACTGCTAAAGTAGCGCGCAGGCTGCTGCTCGTACATTTGTACTGAAAACGTTGACTTGAATAACTTCTGTGTTATTGGTCCGATCGAATTGTAATTTGGAGAATATGTTTGTATGATATATAGCTTTATACCTACCAAAGTATAACTTTATAAGTTTAATAGTTTGCTTAGTAATCACAAATTACCGATTTTCGGGGGCGGTGGGCGTGGCATCAAACATGTAACATAAACTTTATCTGCTTGGGAAATTTAGGAACCTCCATACCAAATTTGGTGTGTCTAGCTTTTTTAATATCTGAGATCCGTTGTCTCAAACAGACAGACGGACAGACGGACAGACAGACGGACATGGCTCAATCGACTCGGCTAGTGATCCTGAGTAAGAATATATATACTTTATGGGGTCTGCCACGCCTCCTTATGCCTGTTACATACATTTCACAAAGTTAGTATACCCTTTTTTGACCATTTTCAATGGTCGAAGGGTATAAAAAGACGTGGAGGTTCAATCCTTGAGAAAGGCAGGCGGCGGCTTTATAATTATACTTCATCTAGATAAATACGTTGTGAACTTATTCTATAAATTGCAACCCGATCGGATAATAAACATAGAAGTTATGTAAGTTAACGTTCTCTATTGATTTGTGATGCCGTGCCTGCAAGCTGCTGCCAGCCATGTGCGTTCGATCTTTTTAATGCGAAAGTGGTTATGTGTGTATATGAGATCGAAATAGTAACTTAGCCGCAGAGCCAACAGTTGCGGCGATAGTCAAATGTGTTGAGAGGCAATCGAACAAAGAAGAGATAGAGGATCAACCCTCAGAAGAGGCAGGCGGTTGAAGTCTCATAATTACCTTTTTTTTTGGCTTTTAAAAGTTTTTTTTTTCATCATTATAATATTTAGGTTCATTTATCAATTTCAAGAAATTATCTCATTCAATCCAATAGAAGTGTTATTGTTGACAAGACAATATGACACATTTGACCTAATGGTCTAACTATGCAATTTAGCGTGCGCGGAGCGCAGCGACGGTGGTCTAGTTGTTTGGATGACGGACTCCTATGCAAACGGCCAGGGTTCGATTCCCCACGGCGAAAAGAGAATTTACCTACTTTATTTTTTTATGTTTTGTTGTATTTTATATTTGTTTACATTTATATTTATAAAGCATATGCATTTTTCCCATTTATTAATATTTATCTAATCAATTTTATATTAAGTGTTACATTTTGCCTTTTAAGATGTTTTGCATGCTGTACTTATGCGTGCATGTATACAATACATGCATGCGAAGCTCACACATGCATACATACATGTGTGTGAGGCAATACACAAAACGTGAGGCAGGTCAGTGCATTCTTAACGGACGTCTAAATTAAAGAAGAAGCAGTTGACGCTGGTGTGTGTATGTGTAACGAATATTGGCATGCTTCAAAAATGCACATATCTCTCTCTCGTCCTAACTTATGCTATCGACTCTTGTCTATTCTGCTTTTTTATCATATTTCAACAAAATATCTCATTCAATCCAGTGGAAGTGTTATTGTTGTACAAGACAATATGACACATTTGATGCAATTTATGCAATTTTAGCATATACGATGCACAGCGACGGTGGTCTAGTTGTTCGGATGACGGACTCCTATGCAATCGGCCAGGGTTCGAATCCTCACGGCGAAAAAAAAAATTACCCATTTTAATTTTTTTATGTTTTGTTGTATTTTATATTTGTTTACATTTATATATATAAAGCATATACATTTTTGAATTATTTAACATTTATTATTATTTATCTAATCAATTTTAAATTAAGTGTTAAATTTTGCCTTTTAAGATGTTTTGCATGCTGTACTTATGCGTGCAAGCATACAATACATGCATGCGAAGCTCACACATGCATACATATGTATGTATATGCGTGTGAGGCAATACACAAAACGTGAAACAAAAATTCACATAAATCTCTCTCGTTCTAACTTATGCCATCGACTCTTGTCTATTCTGCTTTCTTTGTCCCTTCACTACTTTTAAATATATATGTACACTGAAAATCCATGGCCTCTTACAGTCAACGCGTGACTGTAGCCTTTACGACTTGTTTTCGATACATTTGCAGCAAAACGTATGCTTACAATGGAGTAATACTTTATTTCGCTTGGCCCTTAGACAGATCACGCAACAGTAAGGCTTCTCTTTCTTGTATTCCATGATCTTTGTTTTCTATATATATTTTGATTGAAATTTAAATTTTTCCGAAATTTTACTGTCGACGCTGTTCCTGTTCTGTTCAGTTACGACAAGTGAAGAAAAGAGAAAGGAAATCTTGGAAAAACTTGAATTTCATTTGAAATCGACTAAGAAGATTTGTAAATATATAAAAAAAACAAGTCGGAAAGGCTACAGTCGAGCGCGCTCGACTGTGGTATACCCGCTACAACTGTTTGTTTTTCTAACTCGCCATATCGTTATCATCGATATTAAGAAAAGATGTAGCATAATGCTAAAAAAAAATAAAAATAAGAACAGAAGAAAAAAAAAAAAAAAATGTATGCGCCTGAGGGGATTCGAACCGTGGACCTCAAAAAGCTTGTAAAATGCAGTTTGTGCAACTATAACCACTCCGCCATTAGCACGTTATTATTTGGGCCGGCAAAGTTGCTTTATGAGACCATTCAGCTTGTCGTACAGGACAAAAACTAATACCAACTCACTCACTTTCTTTTCCCCATAAAATTCTTTTTAATCAAATGCATTTTAACTAAACTTAAAATATTTTAAATACTTGAAAAAAAGCAAATTTCAGAAAAAAACCCACTAGAATCGGACTGGACCGAGTAGGGGATTCGAACCCGTACCCTTTCGCTTCACAGTCAACGACCACATCCACTCAGCCACTGCACCTTTTTTGCATCTACTATAAAATTGCAATAATGATCATTGCAAATGACTTTAAAGCATATAATTGAAAAAAAGTGCTTGCTGCCGGAGTTGAACCTGCATATTTTGCATATATGTATAACATATCAAAACACAAAACACGTGGTCACATGGCACTACTCTTTCTTTAATATCTTCCATATTTATAGTCCAATCTCACTGAAATTTTCACGAAACGTCCGCAATATGGTATTTATGACGTATATAAAAAACGGTTACTGTAGAGCTAATATTGCAGTTGTAGTCCATTTTTTTTCAATTTATAGGGGCGGGTGGAGGCGTGGCAAAAATCTAAAATAAACTTGATAAGCGTGCAGTAACAACACATATTGTTACAAAATTTGGTAGCTCTAGCTCTTATAACAGCTGAGATCCAGGTGTTCACACGGACGGACGGACAGACAGACAGACAGACAGACAGACGGACAGACGGACAGACGGACATGGCTATATCGACTCGGCTGTTGATACTGATTAAGAATATATATACTTTATGGGGTCGGAGATGTCTCTTTCTGCCTGTTACATACATTTTCGGGTTGAACAAAGTTATAATACCCTTCTACTCTATGAGTAGCGGGTATAACAAGTGGATATGGCTACAGTCAAGCGCTCGACAGTAAGATACCCTTCTCCCAATTTTTAAAATCCGTTACAAACGTGCAACCACACTCATAATTTCAAACAGAAATTTTGCACAAATACTTCTACTACATATAGCTTTCTCGCTCACATTCACACATCGACGCACGTTAAGAGTGACGTCAACTACTGAAAACGTTGACTTGAATAACTTCTGTGTTATTGATCCGATCGAATTGTAATTTGGAGAATATGTTTGTATGGCATATAGCTTTATACATACCAAAGCACTTTATAAGTTTGATAGTTTGCTTAATAATCACAAATTACCGATTTGCGGGGGCGGTGGGCGTGGCATCAAACATTTAATATAAACTTCATCTGCCTATTATATATAGTAACTTCCATACCAAATTTGGTGTCTCTAGCTTTTTTAATAGCTGAGATCTGTTCCCTCATACAGACGGACAGACGGACAGACAGACGGACATGTCTCAATCGACTCGGCTAGTGATCCTGAGCAAGAATATATATACTTTGTGGGGTCTGCCACGCCTCCTTATGCCTGTTACATACATTGCACAAAGTTAGTATACCCTTTTTTGACCATTTTCAATGGTCGAAGGGTATAAATATTTATATAAAATTAAATTCTATTATAGATATATGAATAATATGCTATGCTTTGTTTCTTTCATTCTACAACCTTTTCTCTACCTTGCCTGCAAGCTGCTGCCAGCCATGTGCGTTTTCGATCTTTATGGTTATGGTTATGTGTGTGTATTTGATCAAAATAGTAACTTAGCCGAACAGTTAATAGTTGCGGCGATAGTCAAATGTGTTGAGCAGCCGACCATGAAGCAAAAAGACGTGGAGGTTCAATCCATGAGAAAGGCAGGCGGCGGCTTTATAATTATACCCGCTACTCATAGAGTAGAAGGGTATTATAACTTTGTTCAAACCGAAAATGTATGTAACAGGCAGAAAGAGACATCTCCGACCCCATAAAGTATATATATTCTTAATCAGTATCAACAGCCGAGTCGATATAGCCATGTCCGTCTGTCCGTCTGTCCGTCTGTCCGTCTGTCTGTCTGTCTGTCCGTCCGTCCGTGTGAACACCTGGATCTCAGCTGTTATAAGAGCTAGAGCTACCAAATTTTGTAACAATATGTGTTGTTACTGCACGCTTATCAAGTTTATTTTAGATTTTTGCCACGCCTCCACCCGCCCCTATAAATTGAAAAAAAATGGACTACAACTGCAATATTAGCTCTACAGTAACCGTTTTTTATATACGTCATAAATACCATATTGCGGACGTTTCGTGAAAATTTCAGTAAGATTGGACTATAAATATGGAAGATATTAAAGAAAGAGTAGTGCCATGTGACCACGTGTTTTGTGTTTTGATATGTTATACATATATGCAAAATATGCAGGTTTAACTCCGGCAGCAAGCACTTTTTTTCAATTATATGCTTTAAAGTCATTTGCAATGATCATTATTGCAATTTTATAGTAGATGCAAAAAAGGTGCAGTGGCTGAGTGGATGTGGTCGTTGACTGTGAAGCGAAAGGGTACGGGTTCGAATCCCCTACTCGGTCCAGTCCGATTCTAGTGGGTTTTTTTCTGAAATTTGCTTTTTTTCAAGTATTTAAAATATTTTAAGTTTAGTATTAAAATGCATTTGATTAAAAAGAATTTTATGGGGAAAAGAAAGTGAGTGAGTTGGTATTAGTTTTTGTCCTGTACGACAAGCTGAATGGTCTCATAAAGCAACTTTGCCGGCCCAAATAATAACGTGCTAATGGCGGAGTGGTTATAGTTGCACAAACTGCATTTTACAAGCTTTTTGAGGTCCACGGTTCGAATCCCCTCAGGCGCATACATTTTTTTTTTGTTTTTTCTTCTGTTCTTATTTTTATGTTTTTTTTAGCATTATGCTACATCTTTTCTTAACATCGATGATAACGATATGGCGAGTTAGAAAAACAAACAGTTGTAGCGGGTATACCACAGTCGAGCGCGCTCGACTGTAGCCTTTCCGACTTGTTTTTTTTTAGGCCATGGATATTTAAAACAAGTCGGAAAGGCTACAGTCACGCGTTGACTGTAAGAGGCCATGGATTTTCAGTGTACATATATATTTAAAAGTTGTGAAGGGACAAATCAAGCAGAATAGACAAGAGTCGATGGCATAAGTTAGAACGAGAGAGATTTATGTGAATTTTTGTTTCACGTTTTGTGTATTGCTTCACACGCATATACATACATATGTATACATTTGTGAGCTTCGCATGCATGTATTGTATACATGCACGCATAAGTACAGCATGCAAAACATCTTAAAAGGCAAAATTTAACACTTAATTTAAAATTGATTAGATAAATATTAATAAATGTTAAATAATTCAAAAATGTATATGCTTTATAAATATAAATGTAAACAAATATAAAATACAACAAAACATAAAAAAATTAATATGGGTAATTTTTTTTTTTCGCCGTGAGGATTCGAACCCTGGCCGATTGCATAGGCGTCCGTCATCCGAACAACTAGACCACCGTCGCTGTGCATCGCATACGCTAAAATTGCATAAATTGCATCAAATGTGTCATATTGTCTTGTACAACAATAACACTTCCACTGGATTGAATGAGATATTTTGTTGAAATATGATAAAAAAGCAGAATAGACAAGAGTCGATAGCATAAGTTAGGACGAGAGAGAGATATGTGCATTTTTGGCGCATGCCAATATTCATTACACATACACACACCAGCGTCAACTGCTTCTTCTTTAATTTAGACGTCCGTTAAGAATGCACTGACCTGCCTCACGTTTTGTGTATTGCCTCACACACATGTATGTATGCATGTGTGAGCTTCGCATGCATGTATTGTATACATGCACGCATAAGTACAGCATGCAAAACATCTTAAAAGGCAAAATGTAACACTTAATATAAAATTGATTAGATAAATATTAATAAATGGGAAAAATGCATATGCTTTATAAATATAAATGTAAACAAATATAAAATACAACAAAACATAAAAAAATAAAGTAGGTTAAATTATCTTTTCGCCGTGGGGAATCGAACCCTGGCCGTTTGCATAGGAGTCCATCATCCAAACAACTAGACCACCGTCGCTGCACTCCGCGCACTTTAAAATTGCATATTTAGACCATTACCTCAAATGTGTCATATTGTCTTATACAACAATAACACTTCTATTGGATTGAATGAGATAATTTGTTGAAATATGATAAATGAAACTAAATGTTATAATGATGAAAAAAAAAACTTTTAGAAGCCAAAAAAAAGGTAATTAAATAAAAGTCAGCCGCCTCTTCTGAGGGTTGAACCTCTATCTCTTCATTGTTCGATTGCCGGCCTCTCAATACATTTGACTATCGCCGCAACTGTTGGCTCTGCGGCTAAGTTACTATTTCGATCTCATATATACACATAACCACTTTCGAATTAAAAAGATCGAACGCACATGGCTGGCAGCAGCTTGCAGGCACGGCATCACAAATCAATAGAGAACGTTAACTTACGTAACTTCTATGTTTATTATCCGATCGGGTTGCAATTTATAGAATAAGTTCACAACGTATTTATCTAGATGTATGCCAAAGCTGAAAGTTAAGACTGCAATACTTTGCTTAATAATCGCATATTTAAAATAAATAAAATATGAGACAACAGTTCTCAGCTATTAAGAAAGCTAGAGACTCCAAATTTGGCAGAAAGATTCATGTATATCCTAGGCAGTAAACGTCATTTTCATATTTTGGTTACCACGCCCACCGCCCCCGTTAATAAAATAAATAGTTTTCTTATGCGAATTTTAAGCAAAGTATTGAAGTCTTAACTTTCAGCTTTGGCATACATCACGTTGTGAACTTATCCTATAAATTGCAACCCGATCGGAAAATAAACATAGAAGTTAAGCAAGTTAACGTGTTCTATTGATTTTTATGGAAAACCTCTCAGCATGACAAAACAAATTGACCTCAATTTTTCTATAAGAAATACTCGGGATGTCGTGATGTCGTCTAGTCGACCGAAAAAGGGAGCAAATGTAGCCAAAGTAAGCACAACGAGTACACTCACACTACACTCAAACACACACTCACCTGTCATTCACAGTGCATGTCGTGTAGTGTGGCCATGTGAAATATTGTTTAATATGAAGTAAATACAAAGATTTAAGTAGCAATCAGGCGCCAACACTGCATCCTCCCCTCCCCACCCTTCTGATCCCTCCCTGTCATGCGACTTGTTACTTACATGCTCTAGTTTATTTCCTCTATTTCTGTTAAAGCAATTTCGCAAGATTTTCTCTAGCTAAGGGGCTTACGAGCAATTCTTCTAATACAAACACAAACACAAAAACACCCCGCGCACACACACACAGGCGTCAATGGAAACAGGAGCGGATCACGAAAGCAGCGAAGGCAACGAGTGCCGATACACAGTATAATGCCTATTGTAAACATAAAACGATTTAAAATAAAAACAAGTCGGAAAGGCTACTGTAGTATGCATACATAATGAATAACTACTGTACACACCGTTAGAATGTTAACAGAAAGAGAGCGGATCGGCGCTCTCACAGAATGTGCACGTGGGTGCATTCTGTTAAATAGCGCTCAAGCTTAAGAGAGCTTAAGAGAGCATAAATACACATGTAACATTTAACATAACATTTAACAGAATTTCTGCATTCTGTTACATAGCGCTCCAGCTTAAAAGAGCATAATTGCACATGTAATATTTAGCATAATATTTAGCATAATGTTTAGCATAAGCATAACCATCTCTCTCCACGATAAGCTTTAGGCTTACTTAGACACTAAGAATACAATGTCAAGATCAGATTCAACTGAACGTTGGAAGCGGCACCTTTGCTGCCTCCAACTGCCTCCAATAAACCGAAAAGTTAATATTAAAACCAAATAAATAAAATCACTATTTACATGGCGACCGTGACAATCGAGCCACATACCTATTTACAATAAAAAACAAGTGGATATGGCTACAGTCGAACGCCCGACAGTAGGATACCCTTCTCCCTATTTTTAAAATCCGTTACAAACGTGTAACCACACTCATAATTTCAAACAGAAATTTTGCACAAATACTTCTACTACATATAGCTTTCTCGCTCACACTCACACAGCGACGCACGTTAAGAGTGACGTCGACGTCAACTGCCAAAGTAGCGCGCAGGCTGCTGCTCGTACATTTGTACTAAAACGTTGACTTGATTTAACTTCTGTGTTATTGGTCCGATCGGATTGTAGTTTGGAGAATTTGTTCATATGGCATTTAGCATTATACATACTAAAGCAGAACTTTATAAGTTTAATAATAATAATAATAAGTTTCCACAAAAGAATGGAATAGCATGAAATATGCACATTGATTAGAAACATACAAATTCAATTCGATAAGTCTTATAAGTGCTTATCGCCGTATAGGCCTATACAGGCAGATACAATACAAAAACATGCGTCAATATTAGTCGACTGCTTTAATGAAGCACGAAAACTAATACATGAACATAGGAAAATAATCAATTCAGAAAACTGGTCTGAGCTATCAAGACTATTAATCAAACTTCGATTAAATTTAATAACAGTTAAAAGGAAATTTAGTTTGGAAATATCAATTCCAAAAATACTAAATACCCCTTTAACCATTGATGCAGACGAACAATCTGAATCAACAGAAACAGAAGAAATTGATTTAGAAGACACCAAGCTTGAAGAAAAATATACCGATATCAGGGAAAAAGATCTATTAAACTTAACTATTCCACCTATATTAACATTAGCTGAACTATCAGATCAAGAATTGTCCGATAATATAAAAACAGAACATACAATTGCACAAACCAATATTGATTTCCTAAATACAGCTTCAAAGCTTATACCTGACTTTGATGGTAAAGCTGAAAACTTGACAAGTTTTATAGATGCTTTAAATATAATAAACATATAGTAATTAAAGGAGAACATGAATCTCTAGCTGTTTCGGTTCTAAAAACCAAATTAAAAGGCACAGCGAGAAATCTAATAAGCAGTGAAACTACAATAACACAGGTAATTTCAAGTCTTAGAAGAAACGTTAAAGGTGAATCAGTTGAAGTGATAACAGCAAAGCTGATGAACCTTCAACAAAAGAATAAAACTGCCAACCAATATACAAAAGAGGTTGAACATATGACTAAAGCTCTTGAAAGTGCATATATTAGTGATGAACTTCCACTCGGACTAGCCAATAAATATAGCACACAAATTGCTATCAAGGCTATGACCACAAATTGTTCCATAGAGAAAGTAAAGCTTATAATGCAAGCTGGTACTTTCAACACAATGAACGACGCTATCTCAAAGTTCGTTGGTAGCTGTACCGACGCAACTGGGAAGAGCGACACAGTATTGTTCTGTCGTCATAATAGAGGCAACCGTAATGGCAACTCAAATAGAGGCAGAAACAATAATGGAAATTTTAACAATTATAACAATTACAACATAAATAGAAACAATAACTGAGGTAACCGAGGAAGCGGTAACCGCGGTAATAACAATCCCAATCGAGGTAGAAGTTATAACAACACAAATAACAATAACAACAATGTCCGAATTACACAAGGCTCTTCGGAAAACCAACAAGGACCTTTAGATACACAAAACTAGTTTATTCGATCAATCTCAATCTAAATATATATGCAAATTTTTCAAATGTAGAAACAAACAAAAAGTTGACATTCCTAATAGACACTCTAGCAGACGTTTCACTTTTAAAAGAAAATGTCATAGAATCCACGAACGTTGATAATAATCAACAGATAAATATTCAACGCATACGCCAAGGAGTCGAACACTCCATAGGAATGATCAATACAGAAATTCAAACAGGAAAATTCGTAATACCACACAATTTTCACGATGTTAATTTTAAATTTCCAATACCATGTGATGGTATACTAGGCATTGACTTTATTAAAAAGTACAATTGTCAACTTGACTTCAAAACGAATGAGGACTGGTTAATAATTAGACCCAATAACTTAAAATATCCGATTTATGTACCAATTACATATAATGCTGGAAATAACACAACTCTTCTACCAGCAAGATCCGAAGTAATCCGTAGAATTTCAATAAGTCCGTCTGATATTGATATATTAATACCTAATCAAGAAATTCAACCTGGTTTTATTTTTATAGCAAATATGGTAGCAAAAGCTAACATGGCTATTGTCCGAATACTAAATACAACAGCAAATAACCAAATGGTGAACCTAGATAAAATAGAATATGAATCATTAGAAAATTACAACGTCATTAAATCCGACAAAAGAGAAAGAACGGAAAATGTATTGGCAAAGCTAAAAAAAAACTTTCCGCCACTTTTCAAAAACACACTTGAAAAATTATGCATACAATACAGTGATGTATTCGGACTTGAAACCGAATCAATTACAACAAATAATTTTTATAAACAAAAATTAAGATTGAAAGACAATGAACCAGTTTATATAAAAAACAAGTCGGAAAGGATACAGTCGAGCGCGCCCGACTGTGGTATACCCGCTACAACTGTTTGTTTTTCTAACTCGCCATATCGTTATCATCGATGTTAAAAGAAAATGTAGCATAATGCTAAAAAAAAAAATAAAAATAAGAACAGAAGAAAAAACAAAAAAAAAATGTATGCGCCTGAGGGGATTCGAACCGTGGACCTCAAAAAGCTTGTAAAATGCAGTTTGCAACTATAACCACTCCGCCATTAGCACATTATTATTTGGACCGGCAAAGTTGCTTTATGAGACCATTCAGCTTGTCGTACAGGACAAAAACTAATACCAACTCACTCACTTCACTTCCCATAAAAATCTTTTTAATCAAAAGCATTAAAATTCTAAACTTAAAACATTTTAAATACTTGAAAAAAAGCAAATTTCAGAAAAAAACCCACTAGAATCGGACCGGACCGAGTAGGATTCGAACCCGTATCTTTTCGCTTCACAGTCAACGACCACATCCACTCAGCCACTGCACCTTTTTTGCATTTACTATAAAATTGCAATAATGATCATTGCAAATAACTTTAGTGCATATAATTGAAAAAAAGTTGCAACGACCGAAGTCCAATAACCTCCCCTGCACACCCTGTCTAAGTTACAGCCGGCTAAGCTCAGGGAAAATGGGCGGGGTTTTGTGTGCAGGTTCGATTATCGGTGTTACCAGAAAATATCGACAGGTTATAGGACTGCTAGAAGGGGGAATGGCAATAAAAGGGAAGGCCAGAATAAGCGGACGGACTACCCCTAACGAACGATCTAGTCGGAGAGCTAGATGTAATGCTCTCCTTCTTCACCCACCCAACCATGTACTATCGATATCGGAATACCGATACTACCCATATCGCTGTTATGCTACCGCCCTTAGTGCCTCAAGAAAAAAAGTTAATTCCATATTAAATTTCATCACTGTTATTTAATTTTTTTTTTTTTTTTGGACGTTGAATACAATGAATGTATTAACAAGTGGTCCAACGACACCAAGCCGATGCTTGTTGCGCGCGGAACCCAGACGAAGTCCACCTCCCGCCTAACCGACCGAGAGGCACCGTCGCATAACGGACGACACGGAAACGCGGTAAAAAAGCGAATAGACACGCGTAAGGAAATAACGCGATAAACATAGAAAACGCGGATAGAAGATAGAAAATGCATGCAGTATAAAGAATATCGAGGAAATAATATTACTAATTACGTACTAGATAGAGAAGAATTAAAGACTTCATAGCAGCAATAGAGTTAGTGCTAGCTATGACGTGTTGAAGTTTATTGTAGTCCGAACATAATACCCTGAACGGATCGTGCAGTGCATAGTTCGATCTACAATAAGGAAGAATTAGTGGAAGATAATTACGAGTACTTCTGCATGGGACAGAGAAGTGAAGCTGTCTTACAAGGGCTTCACTGTCAATGTCACCTTGCATGGTTCTGCGATTAGTTAGCGAAGGCAAATTTAATAATAAGAGTCTATTGTTATATGAAGGCAGTCTTAAATTTTCATCCCAGTTAAGGCCACGTAAGGCAAAAAGTAAAAAGTTCTTTTGTACGGACTCGATGCGTTCTTTATGAATGGTGTACTGGGGACACCATACGCATGAACCGTATTCAAGAATAGGACGAACAAGTGAGATGTAGAGGGTCTTTGTAAGATAAGGATCGTCAAATTCCTTAGACCATCTCTTAATAAAGCCAAGGACACCCATGGCTTTATTGACCATATTAGAAATATGATTGGAAAACTTTAGTTTTCGGTCCAAACGGACCCCCAAATCATCAACTAGGGTAATTCTTTCCAAGACACAACCACAAAGAGAATAAGAAGTATACATTGGACTGGCTCGAGAGAATGTCATCAGCTTGCATTTAGAGCTATTCAGGTTTAAAAAATTGGCACAATACCACGAATGAAAGCTATTTAGGTCGGCTTGTAAGTGTGAGTGACAGTGGTCTTCTTTAAATTGATAACAAAGCTTTACATCATCTGCGTACATGAGAGTACGAGAGTTACGTATGACCAAAGGCAGGTCATTGATGAAAAGCGTAAAAAGTAGGGGGCCGAGATGACTCCCTTGAGGAACGCCAGATGTGGCATGAAGTGGAATTGAGAGGCTGTTTTTAAAGAGGACTCTTTGAGTTCTGTCAGTCAGATAGCTTACAATCCAACTAAGTAATTTAGGTGAGAAACCTAGAAGGTCAAGCTTATGTGCCAGAAGGGAATGATTCACTGAGTCAAAGGCTTTACTGAAATCAGTATAAATGACACCAGTTTGAAGATTTTTCTGAAATCCTTTTATCACAAAGGATGTCAGCTCCAGCAAATTTGTCGTAGTTGAACGACGTTTAATAAATCCGTGTTGAAAAGGTGAAATAACGGATCTGCATAAATGTTGCAAGTGAGGAGTTATAACATTCTCGAAAAATTTAGGTATGGCCGACAATTTAGAGATACCTCTATAATTGCTTGCTTCAGACTTGCTGCCCTTCTTCAATAAGGGGATAATAAAAGATTCCTTCCAAATGGAAGGAAAGAGTGAAGTTTCTAAAGACAGCGAAAATAGTTTGAGTAAAGGCTTACTCAAGGAGTTGGCACAGAACCGAAGTATACAAGCGGGAACACCGTCAGGGCCTGGTGAAAATACTGGCTTAACTAAGTGAAGATCCTTGACAAGGGAGCTTTCGTTTAGAAAGGGGGAGAAGATACCATTCGAACTTGGAATGTTGTATGGGTAAAAGTGAGAAGTATGTGTAGAAGGTGAATAAGTCGTTTGAAAAAACTTTGCAAACAGATCGGCCATGGTTTGGTCGGTATTTGCATTAGCATTTTCAAACGTTAGGTTAGTAGGAAAAGCGGAAGACTTACGCTTCGTGTTAACAAAACTATAAAACTGTTTGGGGTTCTGAATGAACTGAACCTTACAACGAGCTAAATAGTTTTTATAACATTTCGCGTTTAAGACTGTAAAGTGTGACCGCGCGCTTAAGTAGCGTGAAAAGGCTAAGGGCGAGTTACTACGTTTAAATTTTTTGTAAAGGCTTGACTTTAAATTTTTTAACCGTGACAACTCTCTTGTAAACCATGGCGGCTTACTCGAGGATTATGAATGAAAGCACGGAACGCAAATATCAAAGAATGAATAGATAGTTTTGTAAAAAATATTGGTCGCTACTGATATATCAGTAGACACATACAATTCCGACCAATCAAATTGGGAAATTAAAGAGTTTAATAAATTAAAATCTGCTTTCCTAAAGCAGCGTACGCGTTTACACAATTTTTCAGGTTTATCCATACAAGCCCCAAAATCAAAAGACACTTCCAGAGTAGGATGGTAAGGATCTTCTGGGAAAGAAAGTGGTTGAGTCTTGACTAAATTCACTCTAGATGGATCGGAGACAAAGCATAAGTCTAACGATCTGTTACTACAATTTAAGATATGATTGACCTGCGACAATGACATATCATACAGACCGTCAAAAAGGTCGTGGTGCCGTGAGGGCAGCAGAGAATTTGAATCAACACTTGTTGTCCAATTACAATCATGGATATTAAAGTCCCCAAGAACTGAAAGGTGATCTCTGTCTGATAACAGATTAAATATAGTCTTTATTGCAGACAAATGTTGCAAATAGACAGATACATCCGATGACGGCGGAATATAGGAACAGGTTATATAATGAGAAAAACCGGGAAAGTGTAATTTCACACAGAGGAATTCAATACCAAGTTGAATCTCCGGCAGTAAAAGTTCCGAATTGATAGTGGAATCGACTGCAATAAGGACTCCACCACCACGACGGTCAGGTCGATCACACCTGTAGGTTGTGAACTTGCTTGGAAAGACTTCGGAGTTTAGGATATCCGGTTTTAACCAAGTCTCAGTAAACAGAACAATTTGAGAAGAAAAAGAAAGACTGTTAATATATAAAGTGGAAAGTTTAGTACATAGACCTCTAACATTTTGATATGAAAGAGTTAAGAAGCATGTTAGTTTTTTTTGTTTAATGTTGTTTTAGTTTGGGCTGAGACTAGAGACGGCAAAGGAAGATTAATCGGTGGGCGATTTTTCTTCTTCTTTGTTTCGAACTCTTTGACCATTACATGCTCCGGCCAAAATTGAGACGAGCATATAATGCCCAAGAGTTCGTTTGGGACACTTATTTTGAAGGATGATATGTCCCTCTCATAAGAAAACTTAAATTTTTCCACTTTAATATCCAAAGAATGAATTTTTCCTTGAATATAGGCTGTTACATCATTTGATGTGAGGTCAGGGGCAAGCCTGGAAACAAAAATTTGTTTCCTTTGTGGAACACCTAGAATCTTTTTAGGCGCCTCAGGTATAATTCCAGAGCATAGGTTCTCTTCTGGTAAACCAGAACTTGAACACGCCATCGGTAAGACAATTAACTGTGGCACGGGCAACGATACCACAGCGGACTTGTCAGAAATTATGGGCGTCACAGGTTGCACACACTCAATGACATTATCGAGAAGCGAAACCGATTGAGCCGAAGACCTCGTTACTATTGGGGGATTGGTAAGCGAAATTAACGGCTGGGTCACTGGCGTGCTTGGCTGGTCAATTAGAGGGAGATGGGTGGCGCTAACTAAAGCCTTTTGATATCGTGTGGATTTCTTACGCTTTGGTGATTCATTCAATAACTTAAGGTTATTGAAAGACGAATCAAGCGCAGAGAACTGGTCGGAAAGTTTACGAAAACTTCCAAACAGTTCCCTAAATCCAGTCTTCGTTTGACGCATAAACGAACACATTTCGTTCTCCCTACACACATCACAGCAATAACGCAACCCAGTGCGCTTGGCTACGGCGTCAGCCGTCGGGCCAGTATATCCAGCACACTTCGCGTGTACTACGTTGTCACATAGCCAACACGAGATGCTTGCCTGGGCGGCAGTCACCTGCTTAAGGCAGGATTTCTTAAAACAAATTAAAACGTCCATTATAGGGAACACCTACTGTAAAAACACAATCAGCCAAAAAGAAAACAAAACCAAAACAAGAAAAGGGATGAGCGCAAGAGAGAGAAATTAAACGCGCGTAAAGGGCAGAGAGCAGAGAGAGCAGAGAAAAAGAACAAGTGCTAGAGCGGCAAAGCGTGAGAGCAGCTTAGGCACGCTCAAAGAATTAGGAGAGGTAAGGAGAGACAAAAATTAGGGGTGACAAACAACACTAACAATTACGTCGCTTACCGAAAAGAGAATAAATAGAACGAAATGCACCAAACTATGCAGAACCGATGCACAAAACAGAAAACAAAAATAGAATCTAAAATTAGCAAACTCAGATTAGTTTGACTAATTTACAGAAGCATGCACACGCGCCGTGAACGGGCTAAAGTTAACTTCGAGTTTAAAGTTAAATAAAGAGTAAACACCGGTTGTTTTTAATAAAAAAAAAGCCGA
>JAEIFR010000099.1:0-94925 GCA_018904105.1 Zaprionus tsacasi
GACTAAAAATTTTACATGTTAGACCCTGAGAGGACATGTAAGTTTAATTTAGTCACTTCAAATATAATTAAATATTAAGCAAAGTATCGAGCTCATAACGTTCTGCTACATATAGTCAAATTACAATCCGATCGGACCAATAACACAGAAGTTATTTTCACCCTGCTTTGAGCACTTGACGTCGACGTCGTGTTTGTGTGAGTGCGAGAGAATAGGCCATAATCTGTTTAAAATTATGAGTTTGGTTACACGTTTGTCACAGATTTTGAAAATAGGAGGAATGCAATACCTTGTCGGGTGCTTTCAACTATAGCTTTACAGACTTGTTTTTCTCTAACTCTTACTCTCATATTTCTCTTGCTCTAGTTTTTTCTTGCTTTTTATTTAATATTTGCATATATTCTAAATTAAATTAATTTTGTATTCCTCGTGTTTACCATTTTGGAGTTTGGCAAATTGCAACTGATTTGTATGAACCGAATTTTGTTTGTTGTAAAACATGTTCTTTGATTCCAACTAAAAACCTTTACAGGCCAAAATTGTCTTAATCAACTCATCCCCTTCACGTGGGAAAATAAATATTCCACGATCCTTGACCAAATAGCGATAAGCGCGATGCTGATACCATCCATAAACTTGGTTTTCTGTCATGGGCTGTGGTGTAGCGTGTTTGGGCACGTAAGGCTTTCCCTCTTCGGCATCAAAGTTTGGGCCTGTTGAGTTCTTGTCGAACTTCTTCCGCATGCGCTGAATCTCTTCATCAGTGCAACGAAAATATGGCCAATCGTGGCGGGCATAGAACTTAAGTGTCAGCGGAGTCTCAGCTTCTGTAACGGTTATCGGTTTCTCATTGGCGCCACTTTTCTCACTTTCATTATCAAGCTTTTTCTCTAAGTCCGCGCCACAGCGTCTGCCCCCGCAGCAATATGGCGGCATAGTTATTAATTGTTATTTTAGTTATCTTTTTAAGTACAGTTTGTGTTGACACGACGAAATGTGAGAGAATATATTTACGTATACATTTATACGTCAGAGCGTTCCCTTTGATATTTTTAGATTCTTTGTTTTCTAAATCAAAATAGAATCTCAACAACCTAGACGCATGTAATTCTGTTTAATTGTTGGTTATTATTTTAGCATTGTCACGAAATGTCGAACATACTAATAGGTAGTATTTCCCACCCAACAGGTGTACGTATTTATGGAAGTTTGTTGTGAAATTTTATGAAGAGTTTTTGTTCAGGTGCAAAGTAAATAAACAAATCAACCGTCTGTAGCTTACGTAAATTTGGAGCTTTAGAAACTCCCTTAGACTTACGACAAACTATTCCATTATATTATACAACAAGTAAATAAACAACGTTTGCCGAACCTAACGATTGCCATTTGGTAGTAGTATAATAAATATGCCGAATACTTTCTTCGGAATTACGAAGATAAAAATTGTGTTAAATTTGCCTTGGTATAACTTGATTGTTATTGACACTATCGTTAACTTATATTGTGAATACTTCACTATCTTAATTCTTAAAAGTGTTAGTCATAACCACGCCATGTCATATCTGAATCATGGGCTTTGCCCGATAAGCAACTCATGATAGTCTTAAAAAAGTTAAGGAGGGTAGAAGCAAAGTGGGGCGTGTGACAAAAGAAAAGAGTATCGCGTGTTTGATAATTTTTAGTTCAATTAATCAAAATATATGCCTAAATATTTATAACTTTTGAAGCCTTCCTCAACATGCGTGTAACTATAATTAAACTGTCTTATACACGTTAATTAACTTTAAACACAGATAAAAGAGATTATGGAACTTACGCTGACGTTGGAGAAAATTGTGCCGCTTAGCATAAACATTGCGCGAGGGTCCTTTTCCATAATATCATTGGGTGAAATGTAGGGCCAACCCAACAAGATAACGAAGTATGCAGCAAATGGCCAAAATGGACGCATAGCCTCCGACCAGGATAATAAGCGGCCGGTCCGATTTTTATATGAACTGCAAATTTGTTCTTGTAAAATAAAGATATAATTGATCGATTGTCGCACTCACTTATAAACATTGACAATCACTAGGGGCACATTGGCCATGGCACTAATGTGCAGCACGGCTTCCATGACGTTACCCAATGGCAGGGTGCCATAAGAGCCCAACGGCAGTTCAAACTTCCAGCGCTCAAAGCCCATCCACCAGGTGACCAGGTACATGGCTGTGCTGCCCCACATGCTGAGATCATAGCCCCATGGCAAGTACAGTATACCCGTATTGTATTTCTCCCAATGCGAGACGAAGAAGTTAAAGTACACTGTCATACAGACATAGTACATACGCATGGGGCGTACCGAATAGACTTTGCTGCGTCCAAATATGCTGTACAGGCACGTTGGTATCAGCATAGCCGTGTACGAGTCCAATCCGTGATCGAACAGTTCGCCAAGCGGGCCAGACAGACCAATCCGGCGAGCCTGTTTGCCATCAATGCCGTCCAAGGTATAAGCTACGAATATATTAATTGCGGTGCATAGCCAAACCCATCGGGGTATGGGCGTTGTGTTATCCTCCCCCGAACTGGCTTCGAAATTCCAGTCATAGTACGACAGCAGCACCAGATTCATTACACCAAACAGGAAGCCCAGGAATGTCATTAGGTTGGGCGCAAACCAACGCGGGAAGAACTGTTCCGAGTGGGGAAAACATAAATAATTATTAAAACTAATCCGTTAAATGGGTGTCGTATTAAATTACTTACTTTGACTAGCCAATTCCAGAATGGATGCATTACATATTGACTGAGTGGCGAGGTGTCTATGGCACTGTACTGAAAGCGTAAAGATTATACATACATTAATATATGCCCTCAATATGTACATATGTATATTAAAATGAAATATACACCACATCCTAGTCTAGTTCTAAATTAGAGCGTATACCGAGATAAGTTCTCAAGCATAATCTAGAGTAATAGAGGCTCGCCAATTAAAACTGTTTCTTATCACTATTTAAAATTTCTGGGTATTCTGCCGACTGATTATAGTAAAAACTACCCAAAAATGGTGAATTGATTTCAACATTAAATATACGAATGGCTAAAAAAACTTGATTTAACTTAATGGTAGAGAAATCAGGTTAACGAACCACAACCAAAAATGCTTCAGTTCGTTAAACTGAGCTTAAACATTTTTATTTTGCAGACATGTTAATTAAACAAATAGTACGAATGGATGTTTGTATGTATGTACATAGATAGGTATGCATCACATCGTTTTTACCTTGTAATTGTCAAAGCCATTGATTTGTACCCTTGTCAGGTATTTATAGTTCAACATTTTCCGAATGCGTTGCATTTTCCGATTTTAGACGTTGGCGTGGGTAACGCACGTGTTACGTTGATTATTATTGAAAGTACAGCCTCTTATACTATATATGAGATCCTGTACATACGAACATATACAAACGCTAAAAGGTAATCTAAGTGGGGGAAACCACTAGACGCCGCCGTATCGATATTGTTGTTGTTTTTGCTGTTTGCTGTTGTTGGTGGTGGTGCGACAATTGACTGAAAGCGGCGGCAGCAGCAGCTTTTAAGTTAATTGCCAATTTTCAGCATATTTTTAACTGGTTTTGCATGCAACAACTACTCCCGTCTACAAACAGCACTTCAACGCGACTAAGTAAACGATAATATGAAGAGCGTGCACAGCTCACGACTACTTTTTATGCAAAAAATTACTTTGCCGGCTGATTTTTCTCGCCACACACACGCACGCACTCTCTGCAACACTGGCGGCTGCTTAACTGTTGTACTCAGCTGGCTTGGGGGTTGTTTTGCAACACACTCATTTGGCCTATCGGTGCATTTATTTCCACGAGTCCCTTGTGATACTTTTTGATTTTTCATTTATTATTAGCTATAGTATTATTCATTAGCTATACTATAAGGAACTTGCTTGCGTTTGTGTTTAAAACGTTCATTAAAAATGCTTGTATAGGTTGCCACCTTGTGTAAAAGCGTTGCCACATCGAAAAAATAAAATGCTTTTATTCGCTCGCAAAAAGTATTTTGGTTGTATTTATATTGTAAAAAAAAGAAAAGTTTATATGCATTGTGATTTTTGTTGTAGAAACATAACGTGTATTTGTATTTAACACTTCTTAAACGTTCTAATCTAATTTAATACAACGAGAACGCGCAGTGTTGTACAGCACTGATGTAACAACAGGGTTGTCATTTTGGCGGCATTTTCAAACACAAAACTAACATTAATTTTGGAGGGGCTTTATTATTGTAGGACGTTTCGAAAATCGTGTTAGGTATAGTTAACAAATCACATTGCGTACAAAACTTATATACTCTTTAAATGTGTAACAAAATAGAATAAAAAAGTTAACTAAGTTGCGTAACAAAATGTGTCTAAATGGAATTAGGTGTAACAAAAATTTGTTTATGTTATGCTAATGTCTGCTAGATTGCCTCATGACTAATGTGTTGCACTATTATAGTATGATAAATATAATATTACTTTTTGTTATGGCTGGTAAAAGTTGTTTTTTTTTTAAAGGTATTTATCATTAGTTTGATTTCTTTAAATTCCGTTTACGTATATTGCCTGGACAACCGCCGGCACTCAGGAGGTGCAGCTTCCAGCCGCCATCTAAAGGCAGATGGACATCATCATGACACAGAGGACAGCGAGCGGCCCCCGTTTTGAGTTCTGGTTGCAAAATAAACAATAAAATGTTGAATATGACTGTAAACATGTTAAATATACTATTCAATACCACGGCAAAAATCTTCCATTTGATGCAGCTCATAAAGTTGTTTGTGGACAGACTCGGTACAACGGGTGCAGACTACGTAGTTATCCTTGGCATCGCACTCAGCTTAAGTAGAAAATGTAATTTGAGATTACGTTGTTGATAATAAGCCAAACTTACTCGTTAAATGATAATTGAGTGCGGCTACCTCGAGCACTTGACTGCATTGTGGGCACTTGGTGAGAAAGGGACAGGTTTTCCAATAGTGACGGTCCAGTTGACTCGCATCGTTACCGGTGCAGCTCCAGCCACAGAAAGGGCAATTTCTATAATAAATATATAATTATTATTCAATCATTATCTCCCGCTAGCTTTACTTACATCTTGGGAGTTGTGTCCTCTGTTGACTCGGAGTTGGAGACAGATCCTTTGCGTGAATTCGAGCACGAAGCTGACAACATGGACCGCTTCAGTTGCTCGTTGTACTGCTGCTTTCCGTTGCAGCTGACATAACCGTTATCGGTTCCAGTCTTGTTCTTTAGCAAACGCGATGCATCCGAGCTTGTTGTCGGCTGCAAGAAATCCGTATCATTGCTCGCGTATTTATTGGCCTCTAGCAATTCCTGTTTACGCTCCAAGTCGAGTTTATCGAACTCCGTAAACAGCTGACGGTAGAGCAGATTGCGACGTGTGATATCATCATCGGGGGGCAATTGTTTGCGCACCAAACGAGGATTCACTTTATAGACAAGTAGCAGAATCCGTTCAGCGACCTTCCTCACCGGCTCTGCCGGATGATGTATTCCAGAACAGCCGCAATCGGATAGAGCCCGACATGTTAGTCCGCTATGCTTATCCGTGCTGATTCCCTGTGTATGTACCAATTGCTCTAGCATTTGCAGTCGACTCATTGCCAGCCGTTGGTGCGTTCCAGAGCCTACGCTGCGAGAAAGTGCTGGCGCAACCAGATGTTGTTCCACAACTTGTGGACAAGCGGCTATGCTCAGTATTGTGTGCTGTGCCAGTGTGTGCAGGCGAGCCGATGGATCACCCGACTTGGCCAGAAGTTCTGGAAGAAGGCGATCCACACAACGCGCTACCTCGTTAGGCGATACACGTCCAGGCACGTACTCTAGGAATAATACGCGCACCGTTTCGGTGGCCTGATTAAACACCGAATAGACGGCATCTCGAACGGCACGATGCAGGAGCAGAGCAGCGCTACGTGCTACCTTGTTTGGACTCGCTGCATGCTCGTTGACCTCCGCTGCATCGACTAATTCATTCTCCTTCAGAAAAGTACGCAAGCGCATAAGGCCATCCTCACGATCCTGAAACTGTCGCGAATAAAACTGTTCGACCTGTGGAAATTAATAATTAGTGGTAATTACACAAGTTAATTAAATTCTTAGCCCTTTTAAGGCTTACCAGTTCGCTTCCAAAGACAAGTATAGGCAGCGCTGCCTGGCGGCGCTCACGATCATTGAGACGAGAGCGGCTGCGATTGGGGTCGGCTTCGAGCAGAGCGTTACCCTGGCACTCCCTTAAAAATTCATTAGTATTTGAGCTAAACAGTTTGTTTTTAACAAAACGACAACGGTTACGGGAATAGAAAAAACATAAAAAAGCATCAAGAACATCGACAACGGTTACTGTTAGTGTATTTTCATGATGACGATTCTAAAACTATCGATATTTATTAGGTTTATATAGTGTTTTCAAATTGTTGTTGTCATGCTGCGTCATGCAAAACTATACACAGTTATTGTTAGAACAACAACTACCACATTGGATATGCATATTTATTTATTTACGTTACTGCTGCAAAACTATCGATTTAATTTGAAATATTCTATCGATAACATCACAGTGCAAAACTTACTGTCGTAGTGTAGGAATTGCGCGCTCCTCATAATCCTCGTAGGAGTTGCGTGGAGCGCTTTTATTTCGTCGCCTCAGCGATCCCTGTCGGCTGGACATGGGCGAGCTGTGTCGAGATGTCCTTGGGAGTCTTGGTGATTGTGGCAACTCATCGTGGGATTTGGCGTGCAAATGCAGAGCAGCTGCCGATGAGGCAATTGCTCCAACACTATCAGTGCTGCAGGCTTCCATTATTGGAGTCTTCTCGTCCAGTACGCTAACGGCTTTAGGACTAATGGCGGCTTCGGCCAACGCATGTGCAACATCCTGTAGACTTGGTGCAGCAGGCAGACTAGGCTTGCCTCCGGCATAGACCTCGCAGCTCTGGTCATTTTGGGTTACGATGCCATCACTTTCAAGCAGTTGCTGCACATGCAGCTGTTTCAGCACACACTCACGATACATTTCAATCTGTTCCTTGCGTAGTTTCGCAGCACTGAAGTCTTCCTGCTGCACCGCCTGCCGTTTGGCTAGCGCATACCGCCCTAGACGCTCTCCCGCCGTTCGCAGCGCCGTCATGCAGAGCTTCAGTTTGCGCGCATATTCAAACCTCTCTGAGCTCACCGCCTGATGCTTGCGCTGTTCCAGTTCTCGTATGTGCTGGACAATTGACTCTTCAACATACATGGAAAAGAGGAGATCATCACAGATAGAGGCGAGGGCCAGTTCACCGGTTGCTGTGTCTATAGGCGGCGTCTCGCCAGCCAAATGTTCATCTGCTGTCCCGCTGCTAACTACCGGTTCCAAATCTTCGCCCAGCACATTTACCGCCATCAAAGCGATCTGTCCGTTCGTGCTATACTCATTGCAATGGGCGCCATTTAGCCGCAGCTTAAGATGCGTACCCCGCCGTGGAGTGACTGTGACGCTCTGCAGCTCACGCGATTTGTAGTTTGTGTTTGCATTGTCTGCGAGGGCAACGAATCCAAGAAAGTCAAAATACTGCGAAGACGGTGTGCTGGGGATCGACTTGGGTGAGTAATGCAGCCATAGTTCAACTTTCTCCGCTAAAAAAAACAATAGTTATTTATACATTTTTTTATAATTATAATTCTAGTCTACTTACGAATAAGATACTGGTGGGCTAAGAGTTGTATGCGATAGATCTTTGCCGGCTGGTGGAAACGAAGTATGATGTCGTGTGTGCTCAGTCCGCTGTCAACTGCACTGCGCCAGCCGTGCACAGTTGGGCCATGTGTATTTAACTCGCTTGCGGGAAAAGCGGAGTCCTCATCTAAAATTAAATTAGACAAAATTTACACGCTTTTGTTAAATCGAGTAAAGAATTTCTTTAAATAAGCTTGTATAATTTTAAAAATTCACGATTTCCCGCCCACTAAAAATCCGGCTTGCAGAGAAAAAAAGCTAAGCTGTCAGCACTGCTCGCAACAAGTAAATATTAACAGTGTTGGTAAATACCCGCAAGTTAAGAACTTGCAAACACACGCACAGAGCCGAAAACAAAACAAAAGAAAAATACAATATAAACAGAGAGGAAAGAGATACTGAAACTATATTCAACAATCCACAAGATGTGTATGTGTGTGTGTGTCTACCAACTACGTGGCTGTATTTTACGCTCAATGAACGCTCGTAGCTCGCTCTTATCACATGGAATTCTCTTTTATAAGCACAGCTGACGCAATTTTTAGCTTAGTCGTCAGTTTGACCTGTGCCACGACAGAACTCGAGTTGATCAAATTGATTGTGTTTTATATACGAATATTAAAGAAAGTGCTAATCATGACGGACCAAATAAAAAGCCTGTCCCCAGCCGCTTCTTCCTGGTTGCAAATACAAAGCATACTGAATAGTATTAATCATATGCTCATCTTTCTGGTGGCAGTCTTCTTTTTCGTGTTGGCGCGCAGCTTAAACTTTCAAGACACCGCCATGCACATGTTCATGACGGGCATTGGTGTAAGTATTGGTGTATACTCACAGATTGTTGATTTTAATTGTATCATTGTGTGTATGGAAATAATTCATTTATGTTGGCATTCAAATTAAACTGTGCTAATAATAGTCTTGACAACAACACGAAATTGTAAATCATAGATATCGATTAAGCTGCCTTTTTCTAACTTTGATGTTTTTACTATAGTTTATCTTATCATAGTTATAGTTTGTTAACTACATGTTATATCAGGTACAGTAATTACTCGAAGTAATGTTCGCAGGTAGAAAAACCCAGAATGACAAATTCATAGATAGATCATTCACATCAAGCAAAATTTGCGAACTTGCCAAATCATATCTTATCTTATCAGAGACAGTCCACTTATGAAATGGGATTAATGCTTTGCCCTAAAATAAGAAATCAATTTTCATTTTCTGTAATATTTTAAGACTGAGCCGGTTTCAATGAAATATAAGTGGCATATTACATTAATAATTTCGATGTGGTACGCGATAATTGCTATGTGATAAACTACAGACATACTTAAAGTCGCCAAATCAATCTGTATCACGGTGACACTGCGGATATCGAAACATTTGCTTGACTATCAATATCGTATGACCCTTGGATGGTGTTTGTTTTTTTTTTTTCAGTTCCACGTACTCATTGCCCAGGCGCTGATGTCACACTATAAACTGAACCCACTAACCCGATGGATCTCGCACAAAAACAAATCGCGCTACCATGGCCTGCTCCAGCTGGTCGGTGGCTCTATGGTTCTACTGGGTGCTGTGGGCAAGTTCTCGAACAAGGACGTGCACTTCAACACGTGGCACGGAAGATTTGGTGAGTGGGCACATGCATAAATTAAATGCTTCATTGCGTGTTGGCTATAACAGTAATTTCTTTTGACTTTTAGGTGTGGCTGCTGCCTTTGGCTGTGCGGCAAGCATTGTTGGTGGATTGGTTAACTTTTTCCAGCCCAAGTTTATTTTGAAGGCATTGCCACCCTCTGAATTGCGCTTCCGCCATAATCTATTCGGCTTGCTCACCTTTACGCTGGGCATGATTGCCATGTACTTGGGATACTATTCGAAGTTCTTTACTAAATATGTCGACAATCAGTTCATTCCTGCCATGATGCTGACTACTGTTTTGGTCTATTTGTTGACCATTATTGGCCCGGTTGGATCGTTGTTAACTAAACTCAAGTACAGAAAACTGAAGAAGCAGAACTCCTCATAAAGTGGGTTCCATCAGAGTTAAATGCTTTGAGGCTATAATGCTTACGTTCTGGGGTTGTGCTGCAAGCTATTGTTAGTAAATTGGATGCTGAAAAAATGTGTAGAACTCATAACATTCCCTTATTGAGAGTAAGAAGTGCTTATATTGAGTTAAAGGTAATGCAATTTGTTCTTAAAGATTCTTGCACATTCATTTAAAATGTCAATGCTTGAAATATGTATTTTAGACTAGTTGGAAGTTTCCTTTGACAGTATTATTATCAATAGCATTGCAGTAGCACTCTAGAAACGCATTCAAACTTTTTAAAGCGCTGCGAAAGCAATTTAAACCGTCATTCAGTGCGCTTGGCGTATTGCCAAAAATACGGAAAACCTTTGTGTGCCTCCCAAATTGGATATACGCTGAAAACGCCAAAAAAAAAAAACATAGTGTGACAATCGGCAGTTTGTCAATGTTGTAATGATCTATCCATGTACACAAGATTTCAGCTAAATTTGGATTAATTT
Source organism: Zaprionus tsacasi (assembly GCA_018904105.1). Lineage (NCBI taxonomy): Eukaryota > Metazoa > Arthropoda > Insecta > Diptera > Drosophilidae > Zaprionus > Zaprionus tsacasi. The sequence goes on from JAEIFR010000099.1 coordinate 10,326, forward strand.
GCATGTGTATTTGTAATTGTTAATATATTTCTGTTGTTAATAAACTGGTTGATGTGCATTTTACGTTTGTTATCAAGATACTGTTTGGGGAGGGCTTTTTTATAAGGCGGCACACTAGGCGTATGCGTATTTTTATCGATTTCTCAAGTGCAGTCAAACGGTTCACGATGCTCAATGAGAAATTTGCCAAGCGACAACGGTAACTAAAACAAAACACGTAAGCATAACCAACAAAAGGCATACAATAATATAAGACATTTGTAAGTTATATTTAAATTATGGTTTAACCCTGAACTTGTTACCTGTGGCAAATACAACATTAAATGGTATTTTCTTGGCCATCTTCAGTTTGAAAACACTTCACAGTTATGCGCGCGCGTTCACATTTATTGCCACCAATTTAGTAATATCTTGCAGCGTAAATGATGTAATTATAAAACTAAATACAATTCAGAGGACGACCCCATGCAGTCTGCGCTTGATACTCGTTTACCGTTCTCGGAAGTTATGTTCTGAGAGGGAGGATGGCAGACCCGGTGGCAGCTGCGCTTACAGCTGCAACAACAGACAAACAAATCATCCAAATAACATTTAACATTATTCTGTAACGACAAATTCAGTCTGTTTTCTGTTTTGAATAATGAATGAATGAACAAGATGCAATTTTTTATTGATATTGAGTAATGTTTTTTTAATGCTTGAAAAGGCAAGAATTAATTCATATTTTTTAGATAATCAAATATATTTGTAGTTTAATGCTGTTGAATGATTGAAAATTAATTGCTATTGAGTGTCCAACGATAAACTATTGTTAATATTTCCTTATGTTAAATATTAAATACATTAAAACGGTGAAAATAATTAAATTTAAATTTATTCAGTAGAACTAAATGAACGAACACCAGGGGCACAGTTCTTTCGTTCATTTAAGTGATTCGTTCAACTGAACTTATTCGCTACGAACTCTCGATTGCTGTAATCAATCGGATTATATCGATTGTTCATGTTGCTAACTCAAATGATTTATTCTATGTTTTGATAAGCAAGATGCCAACAAATGGTCACAAATACAGCATTTTGCTGCCAACATATAATGAAAAGGATAATCTGCCAATAATTATATGGCTAATTGTGAAATACATGAAAGCCAGGTGAGTCGCTAACTAAAAATTTGATGTCAGCAATTGAAATCAATTTATATTTCAGTGGCTACGAGTACGAAGTGATTGTTATTGATGACGGCAGTCCGGACGGAACGTTGGACGTGGCCAAAGACTTGCAGAAAATCTATGGAGAAGACAAGATAGTGCTGCGGCCGCGTGCTGCAAAGTTGGGTCTGGGCACAGCTTACATGCATGGAATAAAGCATGCTACCGGCGATTTCATTATTATTATCGATGCTGACTTAAGTCATCATGTAAGCAAATGCTATTATCTATGCTCTATTATTTTGTTAATGCAAACTTGTTTTGTTGCAGCCCAAATTCATACCCGAGTTTATAAAGCTTCAAGAGTCAGCTGACTATGATATAGTTTCGGGCACGCGCTACGCTGGTGATGGAGGCGTCTTTGGTTGGGACTTCAAGCGCAAGTTAATCTCTCGCGGTGCGAATTTCTTATCGCAGGTGCTTTTGCGGCCCAATGCCAGTGATCTGACCGGCTCCTTTAGGCTCTACAAGAAACCAGTGCTGGAGAAGTGTATTGCCAGTTGCGTTTCCAAGGGTTATGTTTTCCAAATGGAAATGTTGGTGCGTGCCCGCCAGCACAACTTCAGTATTGCTGAGGTGCCCATCACTTTCGTCGACCGCATCTATGGAACTTCTAAACTCGGCGGCACTGAAATCGTTCAGTTTGCCAAGAATTTGCTGTATCTATTTGCCACTACTTAAGAGATTGGGGACCGCCAAGAAAATCGAGAACAACAACAATAAATGACTTATGAATTTGTAATTTGTAATTTGGTTTTCTGTTTAGTTTTTTGTACATCTGGTAAGTTTTCTTATCTTTTCTTTTTTTTGGTTTTGTTTTGAAGAATTTTACATACAACTAATGAATTATGCATGAGAATTTCTTTAGCGATATTTATATAATTCAGAATTATAATTTTCATTTGGATTCTTGTAATTGTTTCATTTATGTATGTATAATTTGAATAATGATAGCTAATGTTAATTGATTCAGGCCTCGCATCGCGCCCACATTAATTACTCAAGTTAAAAACTTTGTGCTGGTTGTCCGGATTGCCGTACAGTGTGCCGCAGTCATCCTCTAAGGCATCGGCAGTGCTGCCACCATAGTTTTTTAAGGCCAGCGTCAGTAGGTCATTGCGATCCTTGAGGGCAAGCACAACAAATGCTCCATTTGGCAGTATCTCGCAGGTGCTGATCAAAGCGGGCGGCTTGAAGACGGCCAGCGATTTTGCTGTAAGTAAATAAATAAGATGATATTAATCTCTCTCTCTTCTCCTTTGTAGCCCTCTTTTACCTGAGCTCAGCTCCCACATACGTATGGCGCTGTCACGCCCTTCCTTGTCGTACGAGAGCAGAACTTTGCCCAGTGGGTCCAGTTTCAAATACGTGACTGGCGCATTGTGTCCAATTAGCGTGCATTTGCAGTTGCCCGTAACTAGATCCCAGATCAGAATTTTGGCATCCTCCAGTCCGGCTATAACGCAGGCATTCACCTGGGATATGGCCAGAGATACCGTATTGCAGCTGGGCTTCCATTTCTTGAACAACGTGCCACTCTGAAGATCGTAGACAACTATGAAATTTGGCGTTGTTGGCTCATTCAATTCCTTGGCCACAACGCACACATAGGATCCCTCGTGGGTGATGGCTGACAGCGAGGTGACGAAATCGTGATGCGGAATCCGCAAATCGTAAAGCAATTTGCGCTGAGATAGATGCCACACGAGCAGCGGGAAAGGCTTCTGGGTTTCATCACCACAGACAAGGATTCTGTAAATTTGTTGGAATTGTAATTCAATTGGAATTCAAGTGCAATATTCGGTTACTAACCGTCCATCGCCCGAGACGAGCAGAGAGTTCAGGAAGCGATCTTCGCCCGCCTTGAATGTGGTCACACAATCACCCGATTCCAGATTCATGAGATTAACATACATGCGATTACGCGAGAGACAAACCAAATGATTTTGATCGTGTTGGCCAAAGTAGGGCATCTTCTGGTTCATCACACCCTTCAGCGTAACCTTAAATATGGAAATCAGCACATTAGAGATGGGAAGGGAATTAACCAGTTCGACTCTGGGGCTCACCTTAAACTTGCCCTCGTCCAGATTGATGACTCGAATCTCTCGTCGACAGAGCACAGCTGCCTCGTAGTTACCCACCGGACACATGGCCGTCGGCTGTTGTATACCCTGTAATTCGCGTATGCGACAGCAGTTCTTCACATCCCAAATACAGATCTCGGCACGCTCGGTGGACATTGAGGCAACATAGCAGCCCGGTTGTGGCAGATTTGTGAGCACGTCGTAGCCTCTTACGGGCTCCGAATCGCCGCCTTCAGCCACGGGCGCCAATTGTTTGTCATTATCGTTGGCATCCAAATCGGTGTTAAGAATCTCTAGGAAGGCAAACTCCAGCTCATTGGTATACTCCCACCAGGAGCGTATCTTCTCGTCATCCTTCAGCGCAGGCGACTCTTTAAAGCGCGTCTTTAGATAGTACTTCATAAGCGTATAGAACTGCTGGCCATCGTAGCTCAGCTCGTGCAGATATCGCACCAGGAAGTGCTTCAGGAAGTTGATATGCACATAGCCCGTGGAGCCCTCGCTGCCGGCCAGCCACTCGGCATGAAGAATGTCGTGCATCAGATGCTCCGGTCCCGTGGCATGCACCTTGTTGGCGATCCACTGCAGGTCGGTGAAGTAGAAGCAATTGAACATTATGTCGATCTTGTGCGGCGCCGGCTTGTCCTCGATCACCGCACAGAAATGATGATAAGGCAGTTTTAAGTACTTCTGATAGTTATAGCTGCAAACGGAGGAGGAGGAGGAGGATCTTCTTTAATATTAAATCAAGAATAGAATATAGTTTAATCTTACGTTTTGAGTCCTGCGGCGCTGCCCTTGAACTCGCTCTCCTGCCGATCGAAGTAGTCGCGCAGCGCTTCATGTACCAGCCACTGCTTCTGCGCATACCTCGCCAGGACGGCGCGTCCGAAGCTTCTGTCCGCTATTCTAATATTCCTTAGACCTAGAAGCATTGGTCCCATCAGCCAGCAGAATTTGGACCACACCTTGAAGGCGACCTGCGCCTCCAGTTGTGTCATCTTCTGGAATACACCCAGGCAGTCGCTCTCACGGATGCCCCATGGCGATAACCGTACGATCAGCAGCAGCAATTCCACCTGATCGGCCGCAAATTTCGTCTCCAGCACCTGCAGTATCTTGCTGGAGATATCGCCGATCTCACTTATCGGCTGCGCCACATGTCCCAGCCAGGCGAGCCACCACAGCGATTTGGCATGATACGGCGTCTTGCCATGCAGCGACTTCCAGTCATCGGGTAGCTTGAGTGCTCCATTTGCCGCATAGAAGTCGCCACCGCCCGAGCTGAGGATATCGTGCCATTGGCGTTCGGTGAACTGACGCAGCCGCAGGAAGCAGCGCTGTGGAATGCCCAATTGCGCCAGCGCTGCGAGCATATCGAATGATTCACCACCATTACCGGCGTCGTCCGCCTCCTCGTTATCGCTGACCGTGAGTATGAGCTTGCCACAGCTGCCCAGCTGCAGTGGCAGCCAATCGAATGTTTCATCGCACTGCAGCTCATCCAGTCCATCGATGATGAGCACAAAGAAACGTTGCTGCCGGCCCAAGATTTCGCGTATGATGCCCGCATAGGATTCCAGTGTCTGTTAAAGGAGTAAGGTACAGGATAAACTGATAATCGGATATACTGTATCTACTACTTACATGCGACACCTGACATTGTTTGCCTGACTCCAGAACGGACATTTGATTGGCTATCGAGCCCAGCAGGGAGCACAGATCAGAGGAGCGTGCGCCCAGGTTGGCATATCTGTTCACAGAGAGAGATAAGGGTTATAATAATAGTTTCCTTTAGGTAACTCCCGTAACTCACCTCAGTACAAGGTGCGCCTCGGGTTTCCAGCGATGCACGTTCTCCATGATCTTCGACACGAGCACACTCTTGCCGCTCCCCTCGTGCGCCCGAGACAATCAGCGGCTGAGAGGTTCCATCGCGTATGTAACGCTTCACATCGTTCATAATATCAAAGTTGGCGGAGTTCTGGGCAAGCAGCTTGGAGTAGTGACCGATTAGTTGGAGCTCCTCGAGCAGCACACGATCCACGCCCAGCGTGTTATAGGGTATACTCTTCTGCTGATGCTCCTCGAAGATGCCGGCCAGTGACTTGTCCAGCAGGCTCTCAATTACCGCCGACAGCTCATCATCCAGGATGTTCATGGTGGGCAGCAGACGTATGAGATTCTTCTCGCAGAGCTGGCTCTTAAGCTCCGAATAGATGCGTGTGATGCGGCGCAGCACCTCGAGCTCCAGTTGCGTGGCATTCTCCGGAGCACGCGAGTAATGTGCACCTGTCTGTATCCAGATGCAGCGCTTGGCCAGCTCCTGGCTAATCAGCACCGTGTTGTTGATTTCCTGCTCGACGACTGTCGTCAAATACGAATCCTTGACATCGTCCGAGAAGAGGCGCAGCAGCACGGCAAGCAGCTCGTTCAGTTCGCCATTAACCTGGGTAGAGTAGGGATCGATTTGCTGTGTGTAGAGCCGATGGCACATCGGCTGATACGAGTTATCGATGGTGTACCATTTCTCCAAGAGCAGCTTCTCATCATCGCTGGCCGCGCTCAGCACTGAGGTGAAGTCCTGACTCTCAATGGTAAGCGGCAGCATGGGTGTGCCCAGGGTGGAGCCCAGGAAGAGCACTGGTATGACATAGGCACCAGCGACATGGCGTGTTATCTCGCACAGGCAATTGGCGGCTTCCTCGTGTCCTCCCTGCGCCTCAAGCGGTGTTTGCGTCCAGCGCTTCACCTCTTGCAGCCTGGAGAAATCCTTCTTTAGATTGCCATTTGATGGTTCCGTCGTGGAGGACGACGACACAGCTGTCTTCTCCTTCGAAGCGGACTCGCTGTCATGGACATCGGCTATGATGAAATCGAATCCTTTGCTTTGGCACTTGCTTTTGAAATGTTTGTACAGGCTATAGATGACCCGCTTGTGCTTCTTGTACTCGGTGCTATTATCGGCTAGTATATAGATGACAATCTTCTTGTCCCGCTCGATCTTGCGTCCAGGAGGCGGCTTGCCCTGCAGCATATTAAGATTGCCCATGGCGGGACTAGAATTGCCAGCATCGCCCGCGCTCTGCGATGCATTTGTGTCTGCGGAATGTGGAGATCAGTTAGTCGAGATCAGTTTGTAGTTTCTACATGCATGGAACTCACCCTTCTCTGCTGCACTGATCTTTGGCTGTGCAGGCTGCTGCTGCGACGTCTTCTGCTGCTGCTGCTGCTGTTGCTGTTGGTTTCCGTTGGTATCGTTGGAATGCAGCGTCTCCGTCAACGCCTCCACATCTGCCAGCGGGGCTCGCTTCTCGTTCGTGCCCTCGCTCGCATCACGCTGCAGCAGCGCATCCTTCTTATCACCACTGCTCTCCTGATAGGGTGGGGAGCTGTTAAATTTGGAATTAATTTTATTATGATAATAATAATATGTTACAATGTGATTAATCTCAGGGAACTCACTCATCTGATTGCTCGGACTCGCTATCCTTGTCCTTTTTCTTCTTCTGCCCAGAGCTGCACACGTTGCCCATGGTTAGTTGAAGATTTGTGCTTTTCTTTTAAATTGTTGCTAAACTTAAAATTGACTATTTATGTCCTAAAAGAAAAAAGCATTTAAATAGATAAAGTTGTATTATATAGAATTCTTTACAGATAAGATATTTGTAGTACTGCACTCTCTTTTAAATAAACATTGTTTCTATAATTACAACTCTGTGTTTGAAATTCAATATTTTATTTATTTTTTCTGTTGTTTGGACACACTTGTAAATTCACAATATATTTTTATAAATATTTATTTATATGTAGATTTTATGTATTTTTCAGAACTTGATGAATATATTTCAAGGATCCCGCTGAAAGTCTAGTCAATTAGTTTAACTATATAAAAGCAGCCCGATTCCAGTCTAGTTATGTACTTTAAAGTTCACAGTTATATAGACTGGACACATTTATGGTATATGCCCAGGCCTGGGCTCCTCAAGTGCCTCCATATCGATTAACTGCTGGATGTGGGCACTTCGAAAATGCCTATGCCACCAGGTACACATAAAACACGGATGTGTGTGGTGGAAGGGGAAACGGAATGGGCAAGGGGGAGGGGGAGAAACGCGTTTATACACAAAGCTCATACACATGCATATTCAAATAACGTTCATACAAAATTTTAGAATAACTCTAATGGGTAATATCAGATGTAATTTCCACTAGAATTGGATGATTTGCTTTAGCATATTTTGTCTAAAACATTTAAACCACAAACATATTTCGCGTCCTCCAATTTCCACAACAGGTCAATGACAAAAACAAAAAAAGAGCAAGTCCTGAGAACAGACGTGTAGGGAGTAGGAGTGCAAAAACAACAGAGACAGCGAGAGAGTGAGAGGGAGAGAGAGAGAGCGCGCGAGAGCGAAAGCTCTCTGGGAACGCATGCTCTCTGCTCCAAGCTCTATCTATAGAGATTTTCTGCGTTTGCATTGGCATTGGCGTTAATCAAGAGGCCGCCAGTTCGGGTGGTTCGTTTGATTTGGGGTTCAGGTTGGGGATGGAGATGGTGGGTGGTTTGGCTGGGCTGTTGGGTTTTCTGCTGCTGGTTCGTTGGTCTGGTCTGGTCTTGGTCTGGATTTTTGTGTACACGCTTGAAAATTGTTGACGCGCAAACGGGACTCCTCCGACCCCTTGCAATCCCTCTCTCTCTTTCTCACTCAGGCTCTGGCTCTGTCTCTCTCTCTCTCTGTCTGTCTGTCTTCCTGCCTGCTGCTTCGCTTCGTTTCGTTTTTATTTTAGTTAAATATTTATTGGATATCAAAATATTTTCAATCGCGCTACTTTTTTTTCTCTTTTTGTTGCTTCGTTTGGCGCTATAAATAAACACACCGAATTTTTCTCTAGAGAAATGTTTCAACTGTAGTCGTATTTTTCGATTTTTCCTTTAAATATATATTGTTGTTGTTTTATTTTATCATTGGGTTCGACACTTTGTCGCGCATTTGTCGTGCCGCACATATCTTTTCCCATTTTATTCGAATTTTCTCAATAGAGCAATTAATATGTCAAAGCGTTGCGTTAATAATCATCTTGTTCTTTTCTATATATACATATATAGATCGTATTTTTCTTTCTGTCTGTGTGTGTGTATGCATCGCTTAGTTGGTTATTTGATTTATTTAAATACACAAATTCCTGGCACTTACTTTTCTTTACGCGCTTTTCACACGCCTTCCGCACACACCGCCGTATTCAGAAACTCGTAGCCGAGAGCCCGTAATCGAGTCCGTAGCCGAACCCGCGCACTTGCGACAGACCCCGCGCACTGGCGAGCCCGAGAACGATTCTAATAGAACATTTCCACCCACTGCACTTGCACTTGCAGCGTTATTTGTTTTTGTTTTTCTTTTATTTTTTTACCCAAGCGTTCTCTTCCTCTCTCTCTCTCTCTCTTTCCCTCAATTAATTGCTTAATCAAAAAAAAAACCGTTTGCTTCGCGCCGCGCTTGCACTAAGACATTTTCACAACTGCAGCGGCAACAACTACACAACAGCAACAACAACAACAACAACAACAACAACAACAACAACAATGGCAGCACACAGAAAAAAAACCAACAAAATATGCGTGTGTGTGTGTTTGTGCGTGCGTGTGTGCGTATGTGTGTGTTTTTCTACACTGTTTTTTTTTGTTGTTTCTTTGCTTTTCGTTGCTTTTCTTTTTGCCCGTAAATAGTTTTCCCCGTTTTTGTGCGTTGTGCTCCGTGCCGTGCGTCGTTCTGCCTGCGAGAAGCGTTGGAAAATTTCTCGAGTGCGGCATGAAAAGCTTTGATGGCAAAAAGCTCCATTATTTTTCTCTCTCTGAGCTCGCTGGCAACGAGGGCTGCATTTTCGTGCGGAAAAGTGTAGTAGTCGTTGGGGAAAATTGTAGTGAAATCTTGTTTGAAAAGCGACCGTTACAATGCGAGTTTTTCCTTGGGCATGAAAAAAGTAAAGCATACATACACACATTATATAGTTTTTATGCATATATCGAAGTAATATTAAATATTATATAATAAGCGTAAGATATAAATTTGATATACATATGTATGTACATAGTATGTATGTATGTATGTATTACATACACATATTCAAACAGATACTACTCTCCAAATAATATAGAATACTGTTGTTTGATTAAATTGGTCATTTAGAAAATTATAGAATATTTAAATATATAATTAAGTACAATTTAATTTAATACAACAAATTAAGTTTATAAGCACAAAGAAATCGAGATAAAAATGTATCTATGCAGTTTCTCTCATACACTTAGCCGAGACACAAACCATCTACAGCACATGCAAATTCACCAAGCGGGATGCTGGCTCTGCTCTCTTCCTATCTCTCTCGCTCCTCGAGAGAAAGAGACAGAGCAAAAGGACCAAACTTTTAGCAGCTGCTGCTGCTGGGCTGCATTTCGTGTTGTTTCGTCCAAGTGTGCAGTTTGCAATTTGAAAACTCCAATTGAAAATCGTTGAAAGTATTTGGAAAAAACACAATCAATATAAAGATAAAATGCGACAGATCTAAATAAATTGAAAATATTCCGAATACCCCAGTAGAACCCATTGGAAAACATACAACAAAATGAATCGTCTGCTATTGCAGTGCCTGGTGACAACGGTCCTGGTCTATAAAGGTGAATAGCGTAGGGGCAAAGAGTAAAACTATATTTAAATTGAGATAAAGAAAAGCATGAAAATTCTCTGGAAAAATGTACAAATTCCGTTGCTGGGCATCCGAATTGGTTAATAGAAGTTTGCGAAAACTGAAAAATGTATATGCTGCTCGGTTATATAAGCAAATCTGCAGTGCGCAGGTCCCCAAAATCTTTGCAACCCAACAACTGACTCGACATCTGGCACGGACATCAAAACAGAAATGGGTCAATGCTTTTGCAGGCAGGCAGGGATCCATAGCATCACATCCCATCCCCATCGTGTTTCAAGCGAGCAAAACAAAGCAGAAACGAGAATCAAAACAAATAGTCAAATGGACGCAATGGGGTTGGGTTACGTTCTCCCAGCTGTCCAAAGTCGAGACGGCTGCAACTATTATATGATATGATATTACAAACTAGAAAAGGGGTATAAAATACATGGGAATCGGAATAATACGAATTTTACAATTAAGACATACGAAATTTCTAAGATATTTCATAATAATAATTATAATAATACGAGTACAATAATTTCATAATATTCTCTACTTCTTTCACCCACACAGTCCTCTCTGTGCCCACCACCAGCAGCACCGTCAGCACATTGGGACAAACAACCACTGAGATACCACAGCAGGATGATGATGACGACGACTGGGATGAGGGCGACGACTCACTGGAGTCCGATGATGATGGACGCGTCTATAAGAATCCCCGCAATTCACCATCAACAGACTGTCCACGCGACGAGGAGCAGGCCACTCTGCTAGGACAGAAATGTTTGCGCAAATGCTCCTCGGATGAGGATTGCAAGAGCAAGAAGAAGAAATGCCTCTGCGATGGCGTCTGCGGTAACTCCTGCATTAAGCCGGGTAAGGGTTGCGCCCATCCTACAATTTAGAATATCATATTACTTTAATTTCCTCTGGCAGATCGCGAATGTCCCGAACTGGCACAGCCCAGTTTGGGTCAAGTCACTGTGGCCGGGCGTCACTTTGGCGCACGCGCTTCCTATGCCTGTCCACATGGTTATCATGTTGTCGGTCTCCAGAGCCGTCTCTGCCAAGCCGATGGCAACTGGGCGGGTGCTGAGCCAGCCTGCAAGCAGAACAGTAAGTGAAAGCGGGACAGAAAGATGATATAATACTAATATATTACCATAGTCTATTGCCTTAAGCCTCCACTGATTGATCACGCACGCAACTCCGCTTTGCCGGAACAGGAGACTTTCGATCTGGACTCCACGGTGCAATATCATTGCCATACGGGCTATGTGACCAATGGATTTCCGCGTGCCAAGTGCTTGGCCATCGATAATCAGGCCAGTTGGTATGGACCGGATATCCAGTGCGAACGTAAGTTTATATCAAATTTGATTTCTTCTGCCCTTTCCAGGGAGCTTCTTTATTCCTTTCTTTCTACTCCTTTTACATCCTTTCTTTCCTTTCTTTCTTTCCATGCTCCCATTGCAGCTCGATCATGCGGACAACCTCCAGATCCGGCATACGGTTGGCATGCGGGCGAATGTTACACCTATGGCTGCAAGATTACCTACAACTGTGGCACGGGCTACGAGCTGGTGGGCAAGCACGAGCGCTACTGCCAGTCGGATGGTTCCTGGACGCCCAAGGAGCTGCCCACGTGTGTGTGTAAGTATCGTTTACCTACTTATTATATATATCATTATAATTTATTGGATCCCCCTCCACAAAAGCGGATAGCGCAAATGTAACCACCACCCAAGCATCGTTGCCCTAAGCGGGCCACATTCCGAACAAGTATCCCAAATTGCGGATGAGCTCGCATATCCTACAACACAGTCCGAGCTCAAGTTTTCAATGTTCCTCTTAACTCGAAATATATCAAAGCAAAAAGCAAAAAGCAAAGCAAACTTGTTGAAATCGTTCTGCATTCAAAAGATAACGTTAATCTAACCGATTTAACCGATACAAAGTTACAACAAATTGTTCAAATTTAATGCAAAAGTTGTTGTTGTTGGTCTTAAAAAATGTTAATTGAATAAAACAAATAAAAAGTTACCGCAAATCTTAAGAACACTCCAGTTGTTTTATTTACTCTGTGGCCCTGTTGGTGGAGTTGGTTAACAAGATTAAGATTTGTGGTAGCTTTCCATAGACTCAACTGAAACTTACCATACTGAGGTCTTTCTGATAGAATTCGCTTAAGCAATTACTAATCTAGTTAGGATCCCCTAAAAAGTAGTTTCATTCAATTCAGTTTTCCCTTTGCTTATTTGCAGTGGTCACCTCTGTGGTCTGTCCCACTCCGGAGAACCCCAAGAACGGTAAAGCGACCTACACCACGCTCGCCTATAATTCGGTAGTCAGCTACGAGTGTCGCTATGGCTACACGCTGGTGGGAGAGAGCTCCAGTCGCTGTGGAGCAAGTGCCAAGTGGAGCGGCACTGTGCCCAGTTGCAAGGGTAACTGGCGAGTAAGATTCAAGATTCCTCGAGTAATCATACGTTGCCTTGCTTGCAGAGATCAACTGTGGTCATCCGGGCGTGCTATACAATGGATGGATTGAGAACATTGAGGCAGGCACTGGACTGGGAGCTAGCATCATTTTTCGCTGTCAACCAGAAATGTTGATTAACGGACTTGGCTCCAGTGTGTGCCAGATTGACGGACGATGGCGCAACGCATTACCGGAATGCCTGGCACCGTGTGTGGTGCCAACCATATCGCAGGGATTCGTTATTCCCATTGAGATAACCACAGACGAGAATGGCACAACGATTATTACCCAGACGACGACTACAACGCAGTCACCCACGCAGGTTCTGGGTGGCGTGGAGAAGGTTAAGCATGGCACCGCCTTGGAGGTCAAGTGTGATGAGAACTATGAGTTTCCTGTCTCGCTGCTGAGTCCGCCCACCTGCAACAATGGCACCTGGAGCATTATACCACGTTGTGTGCCCGCCCGCTGCAAGAGCATGCCACGCCCACCGAAGCATGGCATGGTCATGGCACCCAAGACAGAGCATGGCATGAAGGCCAGATTCAAGTGCAAGGATGGCTTCAAGCTGGTTAGTCCCGAAGGCAAGGATGTCACAGATCCGCACGACTACGTGCTCACCTGCTCCTTTGGCAATTGGACCGGAGAGACTCCCAAGTGCGATGAGGTCTTCTGTTCCTTCCCGGGCTATATACCCAACGGCAAGGTGCTCCTCGTGGGCAACATGGGACTCTACGATTATCGACCCTACGTAAAGAAGATTGTGAACAACAAACAGATCATGTACGATTGCGACAAGGGATACGTACTGGAGGTAATCGAACTACGTAATGCTCAGTTCAGTTTGCTATAGTCTTTTTATCTTTATTGTCAGGTTGGCCCACCTGGTGCTACCTGTGTCGGTGGCAAGTGGCGTCCATTGGATCTGCCACAGTGTCTGCTTGGGCAGCATCCTAGACTACGCTGGAATCGACGTCGACGTCGTTCCCTGGAGGTGCGACAGCTTCGCTCTGTCTATCTGCTGCGACGTCAACGCCAGCTACAACGCCAGTTGTTGGAGCACCAGGAACACAAGGATCAGCAGTTACAGGGTGAGCATGCTAGGGTAGCCACTGCGTCCATTATAACTGAAATCATTCCAACCTGATTTCAGCTGAAACGCAGGAGAACCGTTTCAAGCGCAGTGCCAACAACAATGGAAAACCCTCAGACATTGACTTGGCCTACTCGAAGTACTATCAGAAAATCAGGGAGCGCTATCAACGCTATGTGCGCAAGATATTGGGCCACAACCGGTTGCTCCAGCAGCGTCAGCAGCAACAGGATGGACGCTGGTACAATCAGTACAATAATCCAGAGTTGGTCATGACGCGCAAGGCGACACACAAGTCCAATGACGTGCCCATGGCCAATGACTATCACAATCGTGGGCCCATGGAACGCAGCTCTAATGAGGCGCCTCCAGCCTTGCCATCCCATGGCTCAACTGCAGCGGAGCGGAAGCAGCATGTGAACGCGACACGTGCTCTAATCGAGCAACTGAAGTCACAGATTGTGCGACGGCGTCGTAAGCGGAACAGCAGCATTAGCTCGGCTTCTGCATCGACCGGGACACTCTCCGATCCCGACTTGGATACCAGCGATGGCGGCGAGGCAAACAAAGGCGGCGGTGGCAAACGTTTACGCGGTCCCTGCGAAGACCTGGACTGGGATTCATTTGCAAACATAACAACAGTGCGTCCAGGAAAGGCTCCGGGCAGGAATTCCGTGGGCATTATGCTTCAACTGGAGTGCAACGCGGGCTTCAAGCTTAATATCAAAGGAGAAAATGCTACGGCTCGTTGCATACGCGGCATCTGGAAGCCAGATACACCCAAGTGTCTGTCGGCTCCGTGTCTTGTGCCAGCGGTGGAACATGGCCAATATTATAAGGTAGAACCGCATACCAAGGAGCTTAGCGACAAGCCCTCGCTGACGCCACTTTCCTCCTACGAAGAGATACAGTCCAATGAGTTTATAACCCTAGAATGCGAGGATGGATTTAATATACAGGTGAGCTAGAGAGGAAAGGGTTCTCCTCCTCAAATGGGCTGACAGAAAACCTTGCTTGACTCACAGGGATCTGCTCAATTGCGTTGCGCCCATGGATCGTGGTCGGTTAACGCATTTTCCGAGTGCACCTCTGTGCCCTGTACTCTGCCCAACATTCCTGGTGTTATCTACGAGGTAAGCTGATCTCTTTTGGGATGCAAAGCCGATCTGATTTGATGCATATGTATATACATCTCTTTTAGGGCGGCTATCGTGCTGGCTTGACCATCGGACACGGCAGCACGGTCAGCGTTCGCTGCGAGCTCTCGACAAATGCGAATCCCATCGAGATGTCTTGCCACAAGGGCATCCTCACACCGCCCAGCATACCCTGCGAATCGGGATTACGTAAGTCGCGAGAGGAGTTAGAGCATGCCACGCCGACTTCCCCGCCAGCATCGCACAGTAAGGCAGAGCACAATGAGTTGGACTCACATAACCATCACGACAACAATACAGATGAACATGGAGAAGAGTTGCGGATGTGCGGATACCCTAGTCTCACCGATGGCGCCTTGGTCTACAAGTAATTTCTACCCATTTCAAGTCCCCAAAAATCAACTAACAGATTTACCCTTCTCTATAGAAATATCGATGGGGAAATTGAGGGCATCTACGAAAGCGGCACTGAGATATTCTTCAATTGCATTCCCAATGCCGCTGGCGATCGTATGACTTGGCGCATTATCTGCGACAACGGACAGTGGATAGGACGCTCCTACAACTGTGGTAAGCAAAATTACACAACTCTGGTGAATTAGGTTTGATCGATAGAGTTGTTGAGTGACTGGATTATCGATAACTTTATCGTAAATTTAAATTAAACTGCACTCTTTTTGCACAGAAAACGGAACTTGTTCGTTTAAGAACAACGAACCTAATGTGGTCAGCTTTTATAACGATCTGGAAATTAGAGAGGACACGGTGGACTTTCCACCAGGTGCAACAATTATATCGAGGTATGCAAGAGGATTCAATATTATACCATGTTAATCTCTGGCTACCTCAATGCTTTGCAGATGTGTGGACATTGGCAAGTTCTCGATGACCGGCAGCCACGAACGAACCTGCATTCACTCAGAGTGGACTAACACGAAACCCGTGTGCTCGGGTCTCAATCAAGAGAATGATTATGCGAGTAGGTACCCTGTTCCCTCGTTCCCACTTGCCCCTCCCTAATCATACATAATTCCACCGATCGTACAGTGGAGAAGGCGCCCACCATTCTGTTTCGCCATCAGAACGGACCCATTGCCCAGAGTAACGATGGAAAACTGATTGTCTACCCAGGCACTACGGTACACATGGAATGCCTTTGGATGCGTCGCTTTGGCAATCCCAAGTGGAATGTTAGTCATACCTTCAAGTGGGTAGCATTACGACGAACCGATACAATCCAGAGCTGGAAAGAAATTATTCATTTGATTTTAGAAAAGGAATACATTATAGATTAACCTAATTTAAATTGACTCGGCAGTCAATCATTCAAATGAGTCGGTTCTTTTTAGCTCTCCCAAACTCAATTGCATCTGATAAATTTTATCTGATATTGCAGAAACTATACAGAGGGCTGGGTGACCGAAGCGGACGAGGGTCGAGACTCAACGCTGGAGTATCGTCTGAGCATATTTGATGCTGTGGCCGAGGACTCCGGCACGTACTCGTGCATGACACCGGCTAGGCACGAACACGCCGTGGAGGTGGTGGTTAAGGCGATCAACTGTCCGGAGATACCGACACGGCGGGGACTGATTGTGAGTACGAATGATACGAAACTGAGTACCCGCGTACTGTTGTCCTGTTCCAATGGCAACTCGTTGTTTGGCGCATCGGAACTGTTTTGCTTGCCCAGTGGCAATTGGAGCGCTCTGTTGCCGGTTTGCGAGAGCGTGGAGTGCGGCGATATACCGCTAATGGCTAACAATGTTAGCTCACCGCGCGTCTCAGTGCTATCGCGTGAGGTGGGCGGACGAGCGGCATTCTCGTGCTCCTCGGGTTACGGATTGCGCGGCCCCTCGGAGGCCATCTGTTTGCCTACGGGCGAATGGGCGACACCGTTTCCCACATGTGTCGAAGTGCAATGCGATAATCCAGGTGCACCGCAAAACGGTTACGCCCAGGGCTCGGCACCATATCGTGCCGGCGATGTGGTCCAGTTCAATTGCAACCCGGAGTACATGATGCAAGGTCAGCCAATAATTGCCTGTCAGGATAACGGACGCTGGTCGGGCGGTTTGCCAAAATGTGTACAGGCATGTTCGTATCCCGGCACCGCTATCAGCGGTCGAATGTCCTCGGTCAAGTTCTACTATGCCATTGGCGAGAGCATCACCTTCACCTGCGATGCCGGCCTTGAGCTGCGCGGCTCCAAGGTTCTCAAGTGCATGAAGAATGGCAAATGGTCAAGTGCCATACCCACTTGTGTGGCAAACGATGCGCCCCCTGGCACCGGTGTCACCAATAAGCATCTGGCCACCATGGGCTGAGACGACGAATGACAAGGTCGATGCAATTTTAAAAAATGAGTTGAAAATCAAAGTGATACTAATACATACATATGTACTTACTAATTGCACATTCAAGACACAAACCAGACACACGCGTATACTTACCGACTTTTTGCGATTCAACTATAATAATAATTGTCTTATGTCGT
The DNA here is from genome assembly GCA_018904105.1 of Zaprionus tsacasi. NCBI lineage: Eukaryota > Metazoa > Arthropoda > Insecta > Diptera > Drosophilidae > Zaprionus > Zaprionus tsacasi. The sequence continues at coordinate 27,543 of JAEIFR010000099.1, forward strand.
CCTTTTAATAATAATAATAATAAATGTTCAGTCAAAAATATCAATAGCACCTGGCGCCAATAACTACGATACTATGTATCGATATGTCGATAAATTATGTACACTTTTACTGTCAATTTCATTAACAGTTTGTTTACAGTGTCATTTGAGCGTGAATGACTTTAACATTGCGGCAACGACCGAATAAATACCCTGAGAGTAATCAAATTGTAAAAACTTTATACGAACAAATACTATAATTAAAGCATTTCTGACATTAAGTCCATCTTCGTTGAAATACCTTTAATATGTAAGTTATTTTGAAAATGTCAATTAAAATTGTGTTGATGCCATAAAAAGTCAATTTATTTTAAGCATATCAAAATATGTATATCGAAAATATCCCAACAAACCCGATTAATTAAATAAATCGACATGTAGAAATGAATCTGTTGTTGTTTTCAGTTATTGTTTGTTTATTACTTAAAAGCCGCATTACCAGTGTTAATCTCGTTCTCGTTCGTTCATGTTATCTAGTTCGTTCCGAATCGGAACTGCTCTCTGCTAAGATACGTGAGTGGCGGTGCATTCATTTGTTTTTCCACGTCCGAGAGTGTGGCACGTCGTGTGGGTGGTGTGCGCGTGAAAGACGACGGGAAACTTTTCGTTTTTCGCGTTTTGTTTTTGTACATATTTCGAACAAAACACGTCTATAATTTCGTATATAGTGTAGTTCATTTTCATTAATTAAATTGTTAAAAACAAATCACAAAAAACTTAACCGATGACATGATCAGCCAAAAACCAATAAAAACACAATAAAAAGCCATTCATTATAAAACGTGCAAAAAACGTGCGTCAGTGTATGTGAGTGTTTGTATGACTGCCACTGCAAGTGTGTATGTGCGAGTGTACGTGTGTGAGTGTTTGTTGTTGTTCGTGTTGTGAGACCCGCCTGCTCAGGACGAATTTACATAGCTAAACAATTAAATTTAAGGTAAGTTTAATATCGCACAAAAAGAACAGCTGACGCATACACAAATACACCCAGAGAAACAAAAACAACGCAAGCAGCAGCAGCAAGCGCAATTATTTGTGACAGGCAACAGCAAAAAAAAAAAAAAAACATTACCTTGCCTGAGCCCCAGCCCCTTACACACACAGGCCCCGGCCGCGACGCCGTCCCCTTTTGGCAGCAGCAGCCAACGCTTCAAGGGCGATGAACTACAACAACAACAATAAAAGAGAACAAAAATACAAAATGCAAAGTCACAAGAGTGTGACAAAAGCTTCGTGATTTGCTTTACATTTGCACAGTTATTCTCAAATTGTTGTTGTTGTTAATATTTGTTGCTGCACCACATTTTCCCCAGAGACGCAAATTTGTGGGCGTTAAAATGACGTGATAACAGCCACGATACCAATACCTTTATATGGTGTAAAGAAAATCAGTGATAGCCATGCACCCACACCGTTGCTATTGTTATTATTTCCATTATTGTTGTTGCCGTCAATGCCACCACCCCACGTAACGTTTTTATATATTTTCTCTGCGACTGCTCTTACTGCTCTGCGCTGTGCTCTGTTACTGCAAGTCTCAAGCACGCAGGCCCCGACACGCGCGCAACAGTATCGTCAGCGTCGACTACAACGCGTTGTTGTTGGCATAGGCAGAAGCATAAATGTCAGTGTGTTAGTAGGGGGCCCGCTATGCGATGTTGTTGTTTTTGTTGTGGTTGTGGCTGTGGCTGTTGTTGGCGCTGCTGCTGTTGCTGTTGTTTGTCTGCCCGTATCTCAATACAAATACTTGTTTGCTCTTTTTTTTTGTACGCTTTAAAGTGCGTAGTAAGTAAAAAATTGGGTCAATGTTGCGATTTGACCCTATCTTAAAAATTGTTATTGTTTATTTAATCGTGTTTTTTTTTTCTTGGCGAAATTAGAGATGAAGACCCAGTCATGGTCTAGAAAATTGTACATTTACTTTAAATGAGTAGTAGAATTCAGCTTCGTACATATGTTTATAAGGCATTAAAACTACTTATGACGCATTTACACGTAGAAATGTCATTAACATCTACGCGTTGTGTTCCTTCTGTCTCTCTCTCTCGCTCTCTGTTGACTTGTTGTTCGTAGTAATTATTATTACTGCTTCTGATTGATATTTGCTTGAGGCGAGTCATTCGCCAATGCAAATAACAGGAACCAAATAAATTAACATGATTGTTATTGTTATCAGTTAATAAATGATGTAATTTTTTAGTATAAGAATCATACGCGAGACACCGATTACACGCAAATTACGCCTTACGGTGGTATCGATAGGCGTGAATCAATCGGACAAATGCTTCATTGTGTGGGAGTAGCAATGTGAAAGAAAGAGAGCAAGGCATCATCAATCAGAGCTAAGCACAACGCAGTACACTGACTTCTCGTTTCTCCGTTTTGGCCATAATCGCACATTGGCGTTGGCGCTTGCGTTTTCGTGTCACGTCTCTTGTTCTGATTTCTCAGCGGCTGTGGCTGACTGTTGCTTTGTTTATTGTTCTGCATGTGAGAGCAGCAGCTGGCCTGGGGCCAATGTACTGTTTAACCGCTGTATGTAAACATAATTGTGTTTGACATGCATTGCTGTTAATTGACTCTGTCTGCTTCGTTATCGATAACAACTGCAGCAGCTGCTGCTGCTGCTGCCGTTTCTGTTGAGCCGCACTTCCTTTTTACATTTCTCGCTCGCCCACACACTTGTTATTTTTCTACTCAATTCGCATTTTCAATTGAATAGACAAAGGCAGTGCCGACTCATTGTCGTCGCCATGTCTGCGTCTTTGTCTGAGCTGTATGTACCCCTCTACCTGCATTTAGTTCGAAATACATATACACGTATGTGTACACGCTCACACGTACAGTTCGAATCACAGCTGTCATGTTATGACCTGTCTCAACAAGCACGCTTGAGCCCGCATCTGCGCGCGCCTTCTTGATGCCTTCATAAGTAGCATTTAATGAACATTCTTGGAATTTTGGGACAACCCATAAAAAGGAAAATACCATACAAAAACACACAAATAGAAATACTTTATCTTTTATCTATCTATGTGTGTACACATGAGGCATGCCGACCGATAGCATGAAAACTTATCTCATCACACCCCTGTAGCTGCAGTCGGAGCCGGAACCGGTGAGCTTATCTATCTTTGTTTTCATTGTTTTGACGAGTCCTAATTATTTGCTCTTCGTTCAAGCGAGACTGACTTTGGCAAAAGTGCTGCCCCTGTGCACGTCATAAACATTGCAATATACGCTCTATTTATGTAATTAAATTATTCAGCTTTTTTTTTTTTTTTGTCTCTGACATGGTGCAGAAAACTGATTTTTTATCAGCAATTCGCAACAAGTATTTTAGGCGTAACGTGCTGTTTTATGTCCCGTACTAATCTCTGACAACGTGGTTCCCGGAAACAATTGAAAAGAGCGGATCCGAAAATATATTGCTGTTGCTGTGCCATTTCCTTTTCGAAAGGTCAACTTTCTACAGTTGCTCGACTTTTGTTGTTGTTGCTTCTCAAGTTTGAACGTGTCTCTAATTACTCGTTGAATTACATATTGATGTAAACCTTCGGAACGAAGGCTAGCGCGCGCTATACACTACAGCTGTTACATATCTCACAGTTTTAAATTATTACCATGTGATTTATGGCTGGCTAACGACGTGTGCGAACAATTTGCGCTTAAATTACTCAGCAGAAAGAAATGCATAAATGATCGCCGGTGTGTACACAAACAAAAACTCATCAATATGAAACTATTATCGAAGCCTTACTTTTTCAGCTGTGTTGTAAAATTTCCGAAAAATGTTCGATTACAGGTGCCCTTGCTGTTAAGCTAACATTTGTCTGTTAGTTCTCTGTCTGCATGTGTGTCAATGTGCTTCTTTGCTTACATTCTGTGTATACAATAACAATCGAAATGATTCAACGATTCGTGTAATTGAGCGCTGCTCTAAATGATCAACGCGATTCACTGGATTCACTGGGCGTGAAGCGGCTCAGTGTAGGGCACACACAATCGCAAAACTAGAAACATAACAACAAGCGAATGCAACAATGTGGACCTCGTGTTCGTTTTATATGTAGTATAGAAAATAAATACACGTAATTGTTGTCAATACGTTTCAATTTGAGGAGCCAATTGAATTTGAATTCGTAACATGGTTTTTGTTTTATTTGTTTTTCAGCGAATTTTCTTTAATAACTTACCCAGGCGGGAACGACCTTCGGAATCGAAAAGGGGCAATGAACAAACGAGTTGATGGCGTTGTTATCGCTCTCAATTCGAACGAAATTCATTGTACTCCAAATGACTTGATTCTCATTCATATTGTTGTGAGAGTAAATAAATACATATTTACACACAGACAGATACATTTTCTTATATCCAATGTCCCAGACGGAATAAACAAAGCGAACAAATAAGAAAATTCTCAACTATCCAATGACCTACAGATTTCATGAATATATACGGTGTGAATATATCAAATTTTTATCAATTTGTTAGTCATTAAATCTTTTTAATATCTGTATGCTTTTGCGGGGAATGTCCAGTGTGTTCTTGACCTTCATATGTCATTCACATTTCATGCTTTTGGATAAATTGCATACAGATTTAGTTTGTTGCACATTTTTCATATTCTAGGCAATATACCCGTTAATGATCTCTCTGAGACGGATCCCCACGTAGGCACATACATATGTTGAAAAAAAGCCCCATCCGAAATCAGAATTTTGTTATTGTTTGGCTTTTGTATGTATCTATAGTGGAACTGTGACGTCATCTGGGTCCCAAACAGAGAAACTTTCATCATCATCGGCGGCGACAATCAACAACAACAACGCAAAATAACAAAAATAATACAAAATATTTCCACAGTAGTGTGTGGGGAAAATTATGTTATGCATGATCCTTGACGTTGCCGAAAAACAAGCAAAACAATTCTGGATGAATCATCGCGTGATCGCGTGGAAAAAACGAATGACATGGAGAAAAAAATACGCTGCTTTTCGAAATAGGACAGAACGATGTTGAGGGGTGGTGGGGGGAGGTGAATGATCACGACACAAGCAATAAAATCAAATGAGATTTTGTTAATTTTTCAGCCAATATAGATGTAGATGTTGTCTTCTGTGCGTATTTCAATCGCATTGAATTTTGTACCCTCATCTAGCATTATCAGCAGCTGTTTCGATGCCGTCGACTGCGGAGTTCCGATTCCGATTGTGACGAAACATGTTTGACCATTTAGCATATAATTACTATGGCGAGTCGCAGCAAATCCATGATTAGAAACCGCAAATAACAGGCTCCGCAGTGTCAGCTAGTGTCAGGAAACTAACTATGTACATATGTTTTTAGTATATTTTTTTTTATTGATATTACAGCACATCTGTCATCATCAGCCCCTCGATGCAATTGTCTATAGCTTTAGCTTAGGTGAGCTGAAGTTCTTGAATTTTCTTTGAGTGTATGGAGCAGGCTCAACTCAATAGAAGATCATGTATGTACATTATGTATATATGTATGCGTGTTGCAGTCAGCAATTTCCTGTTTTCATATCTTTAGCTGTGAATCACATCCCTCATCTATCTTTGCCTAGACCCAAGCCAACACCCTGTTTTTCTCTCTCTCTATCTCTCGAATTACCCTCTCTCTCAGCTACTGTGAGAATTGAATATAAATAATACGGTACAGATAAATTTATTATAGCGTAATATTTGAATAGGAAAAACCCCTAAATAAAATACATACCGATCAGCTGAGAACTGAAATTGAAATTGTTTTTTTTTTTTTTTTTTTTTTTTTTCCTTCCACCATCGAACAATAAGAACAACAACAATATTTTTCTTTCTCTTTGTTCTCTCTTCTTACAGACCATGCATAAGGAAAAAGTTATAAGTACACAAAATGCAAATAAAGCAAACAACAAAGAGCATAAATTAAATGGATCTACAAAAGAAAATAGTGATAAAACAGGTCAGTAATTTATTTGCATTTGCAGCAAACGAAACAACAAACGAAAGAATAACAACAAGGAAAACCGAACACAAAGAATACAACAATTACTTGTTGAAAATGTTTTTTATATCTATTTCAATAAACCTGACACATATCTGACACACTATTTGCGATGCTAAGTACTTGCGGTTTGATTGATCGGCGACCATTCAATGTCAACATAACCTCAATCGCTCGATCATATACCACGATGTAAATCAACAATTTGTCATAGACATAAATGCATTTGCGTAAAGCCATCATACCGGATATCAAATAGTTATTATTTATGTGTTATTTTCCGCAATGCACAGCAATTTGATCCACAGAATAATGACGCATTTTCTTCAAGATCTTTTGTAAAACTTCTAAGAATTGATTAAAAAGAATCAGAGTTTGAGTTAGTTATTATCTATTATAAAAATATTAATATTTATATTACAAAGATCTTAAAAGAAAAGAGTTTATTTAATTTGAGCATAGCTGTTAATTAAAATAGTCGGAGCTTCTTTTAAATTTTAGTTTAAATTGCAATTGCAAATACAAGTTAGGTTTTATATACATACATATATTAAATACTTTAGCTAGTGTTCTGAACTCCCTACCCATGTAGAGATAATATCATTGTTTACATTTAAATTGGAAAAAATCAATTTTTTTTTAAAGATAAGTTTTATAATTTGTAGAGCATTTGTATATCATTTTCATTACTCACCGTAGCACCTGTGTAACTGATGCTTGATTGGGTGAGCTTCTAAAAGCGTAACCTCATTAATATTATGGGTAGCTCCAGTTTTATTTATTGCGATAAGTGGAGTAACTAAATGAATAACGAACGATTGAATCACCCCGCCTCGACTTGTTGAGATTGCGACCATATCAGGGTTAATAATTTTGCCGGACGCTGACAACCCAAATCGCACGACAAACAATATGAGGCCCCGCATATAGGTATAGGTATAGTACTTATAGTAGTATCATATCGAAACGTTGACGTAGACAACTACATAGACATGAACTAACTGTAGAGAGGGGTGTACGTAAGGTAATGCCTGCATTGGTAGTTGTGACACGTTTTGTCAGCTTAGCGGGCCATAAACAGATTGCTAGTCCATTTCTGTGCCTGTGTGGGGGCGCTATCAGCTCCATACGCATTGGCATTCCTAATGGAGCAGTGCCCGCCAAAGTTGTTGTCCAAAGACTACGATTTTATTTTTGGGGTAATCACGCGAGCCACGTAATAGGCGAGCAGCTCTTTGGATTGATCGCACAATTCGCGCGATAAGATACATATGTCTGAGAAGTCTGCTTTGTGTGTACTCTATACGACATTGTACGACTCTAGCGATACAAATACCCACTTGAGCAGCATTTACAAGCCTAAGATTATTCATATTTGTAAAATATTACGGCGACACTTGAGACAACTGAAACAGAAAGCTCCGTTAAGTGCCGGGTTTGATTTTCATACCAAATAAAGCATGTTCTCATAAGATTTCGATTGAAAACTGAAAGCTGTTTCATAGATAGTACTATCGCCGGTTAGGCACCATATATTCGAACCATACATATTACACCTGCTGGTAACCCAGTTTTTATTTTGATTCTACAATCATGTGTTGCCATGAACAAATTTGCAGAACTTGCTATGATAGTTTGCGCTATCTCTGTATTACTATACAGTTTTAGGTTCTAAACAATAATAGACTGATAATGATAATGACAAATATAAATGTAGTAAGAGCATAAACAACTTTTTACAAGCAAACCCATTGAAACCTGTTTTATTTTGTTTTAAACTGATATCATAGCTTATAAATAAAGCCGAGTATAATTTTCCAACTGAAGAAAAATATATCATACGATGTGCAAATAATAATAATACTCTGCTTATTCTATACTGAGATTTGAGAAGTCTTAAATTGGTTTAACCAATTTAACGTCTAACTAATCTAATCATTGCAAATTGTAATTTCTTTAGTATTTTTAATTTTCTTCTGATTTGTATTTTTTTTCAGTGAGTCTCCTGAAGAAGAAGGATGACAGCAGCGATTATGATCTGGTACCACCCGATGGAGGCTGGGGTTGGTTGATTCTCTTTGGCTCCTGCCTAACCAATATTCTCATCCCTGGCACAATTAAGAGTTTCGGTGTATTATTTGTCGAGTTTGTGGAAGCGTATAAGACAACACCGACAAAAGCCTCATGGATTCCCTCATTATGTTACTTTCTCTACAGTTCACTAGGTAAGCGATGGAAATTCTAGAAAAGTCTACAAGATTTTCTTATTGATTTACTTGAATTTTACAGGACCTGTTTCGAGTATTCTCTCAGTAAAGTATTCCTATCGAACGGTAACGCTGATAGGCGCCGTCTCTGCATCGCTGGGCATGATATTATCATTTTGGGCCTCATCAATTGGCTATTTGTGCATCAGGTAACATAAATCATTCGAAAAATTTACAAAACTTGAAACTCTAAAAATATTATAATATTATTCGAATATTTTCACAGTCATTATCTTGCATTGTTTGAAATCTGTACAACGTTAAAGATTAATTGATCTCAAATAATTTTAACGATAATTTGATTTTAAATTACGAATTGATTTGAGCCGGTTCGCAATCCCTTTACCCCCTTAATGGGGGAACTTTCAGTTCAACTTGCATATAATGTAATTTAAATTATTCAGAGTTGATAACCTAAATAATTTAATTAATTAGGCGCAATCACAGCTGATTGTATAGAACATGTTTCTAACGCCCTCTCCCTCTCCCTCTTTCAGTTATGGCGTTCTTGTTGGCATCGGCGCCGGACTCTCCTTTCCGCCCACTGTGTATATCGTCACATCGTATTTTGTTAAACTGCGCGGCTTGGCCAACGGCCTGTGCATCTCGGGCAGTGCCCTCGGTTCGATCATACTACCACCCGTGCTGCGTTGGCTCCTGGAGGAGTATGGCTATCACGGTGCCTGTTTGATTATGGGCGGAATCACGTTGAACGTGCTGGTCGGAGCACTGTTTTACGAGCCGGTTGAACAACACATGGTGCGTGTGCCACGTGCATTGCCGGCATTAGAGGACATACCCGAGGAGGAGGACATTGGCATTGTCATGAAATTCGAAAACGTTGATGAGACTTTTGCAGCGACAGCGCCTGAAAAGGATGAGAAACATTTGCCATACAATTCGCCACCATCGCCGCTATATCTGCCCGACGATGCGGATGACAAGCAGCAGTTTGTGCGCAGCGCATCGGCTGCTGTTGTCCAGAGTTATGCCAAGCCTGGTGATGAGTTCCAGCCACGTGTGAGGAAGATAAGCACTCCAGTGCGTCTGCCCCAGCGTAATCAGACCTTTACACCGGGTCAACTTAATTCGCAGTCATCGCTATATGCCGTGCCAGAGGGTCGCTCCAGCTCCAACAAGCTCGGCAATCGCCATAGCTCTCGTAATCGCCTCTCCAAGCGCTCGCCGTCCACCAGCAGTTTCTTGTACATCAGCACGCCATATCACGGCAGCACACTGTCGTTCCAGCCCAAAGAATTCTCGTCACATTTGTCACTACGTTCGGCTGGCAGCGGCACAGCTGCTGGTGATTCGGGCGATAAGGATGGCGCCGGTGCGGATGAAACACAGGGCAAGAAGGAACCGGCGCAACGCACTAAATTCTTTGATCTGAGTCTGCTCAAGGATCCCATGTATTTGGTCATTCTCATCTCGAACTCAACGAATGCCATCAGCTATACGAACTTTATCATTCTTTTGCCCTCATTCGGAATGGATAGACAATTCGGCAAGTCCCTATCTGCCTACTTATTGTCTGTCGTCTCGGCAACGGATTTGATTGGACGCATTGGAGGATCGGCGCTGTCTGACATGGGATTCATACCGAAGACATGGTACTTTGTAGGTGGACTAACCATTTCGGGTATTTCGCTCGCTTTGCTACCATTTGCCTACAGCTATGGAAGCGTCTGCTTTTGGTGTGCACTCTTTGGTCTCGCCTCGGGCATTTATGTGGGCATTACAGCTGTCATTATGGCCGATATGCTGGGCACCGAGCGTCTCACCTCATCCTACGGCATCAGTCTGTTTGTCAACGGTATCCTGCAGCTGGTGGGACCGCCGCTCTGCAATTACTGGGCCGAGGCGGTCCACGACTACAATCCGCTCTTCCATGCTCTTGGTCTGACGCTTCTCCTCGGCGCCAGTCTGTGGGCGTTTATGCCTTGTATACAGCGACGCAAAGCCAAAGAGGAGGAAAAGTTGGAGGCCCAACTTGATGAGGAGGCTGCCGATACTGACTACTGAGTCCAGCACCCGGCAAATGCTTCACACCACGTACAATTATAATTAGTTGTTAGGCTTTAAATGCGTACAAAGGAAATCAGGATGATCAGGATGATGAATTAAACGTACAGATGGCGTCTAGATGATGGGGATGATAGTTGAATGGCAAACAGTGGACGTATGAATAGCATGGAATTTTTGGGAAATTGTTAATTTGTTTCTTCCATCAGCTTTTTTGTCTTACTGTTAAGTCTTAATTATTGTATTGTATAATTATTACAATTATTGTTTACTTAAAATCAATTTATAGCTTAAGCAAATAACAAATGATAAAAGAAAAAAAAAAAGGAATGTCTAGCAGTGAAAGATTAAGAAATGAAAAATATTTTTTCTATAAATATGCTAAAGAAAACAGAAAACAAAAAACTTAAAAAAAGCAGTAAAAACTGAAATTGAAAAAAAAAAACTACACGATTATACATTTTTAATGGGGCTTTTGGGAAATGCTATGGTCACAATTCAAAGTTTAATGTAATTTAGAACACTCCAAGTGAGTTGCGTATTACATATGTTTTTTAAACAGAACAATAGAATGTATGTATTTTTGAATATATATATTTTCATATTACATACTAATTTGGTTAATATAATTCAATTAAAATATGTATACATGTCTGTACTTCGACGCTTGCTCGCAACAAGGCAATATCCGACTTTCGATTTAGGAAGTGTCATACAAAATTTTCTAAATTCGTATTACATCAATCTCACGAATGAAGCTCGACATTTTTATAAAACGTGATTTCATAAAATAAAGATATATATAATATAGATATAGATAAATACATATAATATAGATGTATATTATATATATACAATATATTTGTATTATATATATATTCGTTTGCAACTTTAGGTGCTAGCTTTTTTCGGTTTTAAAAATCCCTTGGAACGCAGAAAGCGCACTATAAACGGTGTTGAGCCCAGGGTGATGCTAATGCGGAGTGGTGCGAACACTTTGTGAACTGTATATGCGGTGACAAAGGTGCTGCCAATGGCAATCTTTTCGGCCACTGCCGAGGACTCAATGCCAAGGAACTGCAGAACGGGCATCATGTTTATTCCACTGTAAGAGTATAAAAAAATTTATATTAATTAGAGTATAAAATAGTATTCCTATACTATCGAATTGTTAGATAGCGTGCGAATGATCGTTTAAATGATCCGTATGTTATCCTACCTGGATACTAGCAAGTAGAAACCACCCAGCGAGATAAGCGATATGCCTACATGGAACACCACAATTGTTGCTCCATATTCTTTAAAAGCACGCTTTAGTTGTTCTTTCTTGCTTAGATTCTCAATAGATGTGGGAGCTTCAGATGCAGCTGCTGTTGGTGTTGTTACTTTTCCCGTTACTGGAACTGCAGAGTCTCCTTTTCCTAATGTTGCTGTTTCGCGTGTCCTGGGAGACTGCGTTGTTTGGGTGCTGTAGTAACGCCGGAAGCCTGCGGAACGTGAGCAATGCGAATATGATGTGAGGGATGCACGTTGTTATGTTAGTAAAAGCGCATGCGCATTACATGCAACAGGTGATTGATTTCTTGGACAAATGCCGGCAACAACAGATGCCGCCATCGCTCACCTTGACCGTTTGCTCCGTTGACCCTCGCATTCTGATCGTAGGTCACCCAATCGGCACGTGAACTCTCGCGCAGCGAACGGTAATGCGAGCTGTGCATATTTTGTGATGTAAACTTGTACTCCTGTGACCACTGTCCGCCTGGCATGTTTAAATGCGAGAACTTATGCATGCCACCGAACGGAGTGGGCACATTACTCTGCATCACAGCGTTCAGGCTGACGGCTCCGAAGCAGTCATACGACTGAACATGCAGATCCTGTACAAACGATGTGCCGGTCTGTTGCGCACCCAGAGTGTTGTCCGTAGTGATGTCAATCATCGAAATGGGAGCATGTGACATGACCATAATGTTGTCGGATATGTCTCGTGAGCGTTGCGGCGAAAAGCGTGTTGTTTCGGCGGCATCCACATTGTTGGGCAACGGCAGGGCGGGCGTCTGTGTCGCTGGCACAGCACAGTTCAATGTTTTGGCGCTCGTGTGAAACGGTTGCACAGCTACACAAACACACAAAAATGAAAACAGTTTATAAATACAAAATACTCACAATGTATTTATACATTTATACTATGCACAACATGCAAATTTAATGCGCAGTTTGGCAGACAACCAGATCCAGTCGGATATACATATATTTTACATAGTACATCATGTACAGTCTCTTAAAGCACAAGTAGACCAAAACACTGTTCAGACTGAATATTAAATTCTGAATTTCAATTTACTGGAAGTGAGTTTAACAAAGTTCATTTATAGGGCTAGCCACTGTACATACATATGTATGTCTACCTTATTACATTGAGAAGTTTATATTCATACAATGAGTACATATTTATGATTGGCAGTGCGAGAGAGAACCGCTTATTGCGCATAAATTGAATTTAATCTACAACAGCGTGTGCTTGCCTATTATCTGCGCACCAATCGCAACTAAATTGAACTTGCCCGCAAGAGAATTTCAATTAGTTTAAACTTAGTGACCTCTAAAATTTTTGTAGTCCAAAAGTTTTCTTCAAACTATGTATTTACCTGTAAATTTCTGTATATTGTGTATGCCGCCTGGTATGCGTGCTGCCCACAATCGAGAAGCCATGGTGGCAATTTGACGCATTATTATTAATGCCTTTTTAAATTTTTAATTATTAGGAGTAATGATACGATTTGACAATTTCACGCCGACAAAGCAAAATAAACTAAACAGCTGTAATCAAAGTTACCAGCTATGTATGGATGTGTGTGAGCGAGAGGGCGCGAAAACAGCTGAGAATGGCACAGGGTTGCTCGAGTCGTTTAAAAGTGAATACGATATCATATGCTGTCGCTGACTATCGCAACCCTTTTAAAGAAACAGTAAAATGTACGATTTCGCTGAATGGTTTCACACCGTTCTGATTTAATATAAATGTGGGATTAAGGTTTTTGTAGATTTTAAATACAATATCGATACTTTGGCGATGAATATTTTACTTGCATTAATCGATGTACCATGTAAAATATCGATGTAAGTCCCCAACAAAAATTTATCGATGGGGTGACATCGGAGGTACAACCCTGCACTGTCATTTTGGGAGTGAAAATGCGAATTTATTTACAAAATTTGCCAATACGAGAAAAAGAAGGCGACGCGTAATAAATAGTGTATAATTTTACCACAAACCCGAAACACAAATGCAACTCTAAAGCAGCCGAACTGTGGAAGTGGGCGTGAGTGTGTGTGTGTGTGCCTGTGCGTGTGCAATGCTCGAGGAGAGAAAGACACAACAGAGGGAGAGCGAGGCCCTGCTTTTGTGGTCAAGATATGATTTGGCTACAGCTACGATATTTAAACAACGACCAAAACAATAAACCCCGCTACCAAGCTAATTTTAGCGTGTGTGCAACAAGAATAATAACAATAACAAAAACATACAAACGGGAGACAATCGCCAACAACAACGTTAACTGATCATACAGCGCGCGCATCTGTATGCGTGTTTGTGTTTAAGTTGCGTGCGCGGTCTGAGTGTGTGTGTGTGTTTGTGTAGAAAGTGCGCACGTCAGGCGTTGGCTGTCGCAGCCGAAGTCGCAGTCGCAACCATGTCCAGAATTACATTGACCACGTTAACACACACTGGCGGTGGCGGCAGCAGCAATAGCAACAACAACAGCAACAACGATACACGCACTGGAACGCTGACGCATCTGATGGAGGAGCACCAACACCAGCACCTGGACTCAGGTCGTGTGCCCTCCGCTGGCGGCCCAGCCGGATTGCTGTCAGACGGCGCTGAACGACTGCGACGGCAGGGAAGTCGTCTGCAAACGTCGCGATTCGCCTGCATGCGATGCTGCGGCAATTTTCTCACCTATTTGGTGCGGCTGCGCAGCACGCCCGAGGAGCTCGAGCAACGCTACAAATCCAAAGAGATTGATAGATTTCTGGAAAAGGAAAAACATACGTTCCGACGGCAGGTAAGTCATTGGTTAACAGACCACAGCCTAGAAGCGTATATCACTTCCACATTCCGTTTAATTAAGTAATTAGTATTAATTTGCTTGGACCCGATCATACACACTCACCACGCACGTTCACATATGCGATATATCGCACATACACACTATCATACCCAGCACACTAATGCAATATTCATCCGGTTGTATAGCCCGCATGAGCCGCCCAGGCAAACAAATAAAACGTCAGACGAATTTTCACTTTTTGTTATTGCTTCTGCCGCCGCCGCCGCCGCGGGTGATGTTGTTGTTGTTGTTGTTGATACTGTGTTACTGGGCTTGGCTACGGCTGTGGCGCTGGTGTATCAGGCTGAGCTCTGGGTTTTATTGTTGCATCATTTAAGCAATCATTACAACAAAAAGTCTTATTCACACACAAAGGCATTCAATTTACAGCACATTCGTGCTGCAGTTGTTGTCTCTGGTGCCTTGTACCTTGTGATATGTCAGTTATTGCGTGTGCTTTGTCGGTCAAGGTTTCAATTTCGCACGTACTTTTCATAATGATGATGCATCCTGATAAGATGAGAATATCCCAAAAGTTTCCATACCCAAATGTGGCTCCCCTCAGTTGTAATAATTCTTTGCATAAACAATTCCAATACACTTAATTGACATAATCTGATTGATCAACATTCCACTAAATGCCACTTGACTCTCCATGTTCCAGGTCAAGCTGCTTCTTCTGGGCGCTGGCGAGTCGGGCAAGTCAACCTTTCTCAAACAGATGCGCATTATACACGGCGTCAATTTTGAGCCGGAGCTGCTGCGCGAGTACCAACATGTGATATACCAAAATGTTATAAGAGGTAACTATTTATAATCTACATATTTTGAATTTTATATTATTAATGTCTTCCATTTGCCTTACAGGTATGCAGGTCCTCCTCGATGCGCGTGAAAAGTTGGACATCTCTTGGGGCAGCAATGGACGCGAACAGGATGCCAACGACGCCAAATCAATGGAATGCAATGCAATAGAGGCAGCTACGTTTGTAGAATTTGCGCCGCTCATAAAGCGACTGTGGCAGGATCGGGGTATAAGACGCGCCTATGAGCGACGACGCGAATTTCAAATTGTAAGCATGACAAGAGTACAAAATCCTGTGAATTAATCGTGTATTATAACTGTGGCATTACATTATGTACAAGATAGAAGACTGAATTAAACAACTAAAAATATTGATTTATGTAACATAACTTCCCCAAAACTTGTCCAAAATTGTAGTCTATGTGGCGCGCTGTACAATTATGATAACATATCTCTATAACAGTAGCATAGCTTCTAATCTTAACATTTTCAAAGACGCCAAGCTGTCAAGCTAGCAAGTTATTTATATATCTATAATATGTGTATATGTGATTGCTAATCAATCTACCTCGAGTTGAAGTTATTCAATGAAGATTTATGACATAATTCTTCTTCTAACTATCATTATTGCTTACAATTTACAGAGCGATTCGGTCAGCTATTTTCTAGATGAAATCGAGCGGCTCGCGAAACCGGATTACGTGCCCACACACAAAGATATACTGCACTGTCGCAAAGCAACCAAAGGTGTCTACGAGTTTTGTGTCAAAGTACAGGTAAGTTGCTGCAACTGTTGCCGCCACGTTTGCGCATTTGGTTATTATTTATTATTGTTGTTGTTGCAGAACATTCCATTTGTGTTTGTCGATGTGGGCGGTCAGCGTACGCAGCGCCAAAAGTGGACCAAATGCTTTGATACCTCAGTCACATCGATTATATTCCTAGTATCCAGTTCTGAGTTCGATCAGGTGCTGGCAGAGGACAGGTGAGATGCACATATAAGATAATCGGTTGAATCGATGGATTCATGATAATTTGCATATTGCAGGAGAACCAATCGACTGGAGGAGTCGAAGAACATATTCGATACCATTGTGAATAATAACACATTCAAAGGCATTTCAATAATATTGTTTTTGAATAAAACCGATTTGCTCGAACAAAAAGTACGAAATCCAGAGACTGACATACGCTGGTACTATCCGCAGTTCAATGGGAACCCTCACTCTCTTCTAGACGTCCAGAACTTTATGCTGCAAATGTTTATGAGTGTGCGACGCAGCACAAGCACCAGCCGAATCTATCATCACTTTACCACTGCCATAGACACGCGCAACATTAACGTGGTGTTCAATTCGGTGAAGGACACAATACTACAGCGTAATCTCAATGCGCTGATGCTGCAGTAGCGAGCAGCCAACTTGGCCATCATTATCATTATCATCACCATCAGCTTCTGTCTGCATCAGCATCATTATTATCATCGTCATAGTCCATGAATCTCGCGCCAGCTCTGGCAAAACTGTCTACCATTTATACAAAACTATATACAACTATATATATAAATATATACATACATAAATAATGAAAGAAATACGAAAGTGCCAGGCTGTCAGGAATGTTTTAATTGAAGTGAAGGGCCGACCCAAATTGTTGTTAACTTTTTAAAATGGTTTAATTATTCATAAACATTGTATTAAATGAAATTATTATATTATTATTTTTTAGCATTTACATGTATTATTATGTATTTTATTTATGCATAAATGTATATAATTCATCATTGTGTATGTGTTCGTATTTGGCCTGCCTAACAGACTTTAATAATGCTCTATAAAAGCAAACTAACTCGAATAATGCAGCTAAAAAAAACTTACCTGCTACCCCTTACGCACTTTTTTGATAACCATATATCCGAATGGCTTTTTGCTACTATGACGTTATACAAGGATATACATATTTACACCATATATAGCCAATACATGCACATATACATATCTATATTTATATATATATATGTACACCTAATATAAACCTTTATTTTTGAAGAGTTGAGAGTCGAATATATACACATACAAACTGTAGCTTATACACAAGAAGAGAGGGCTTATATAATATTAAGCATGAGATTTTCTCATAGAGAAAGGTCTGCGAACGACAAATGTACCAATTAAACAATTCAAAAGAAAACACCAATATTTAATAAATTAAACAAAAATTTTATAATCAAAAATATATTTTGTTTGAAATAAGTCTGGAACAAAGGAGGGCTTGGAAATTTCAGCATTAACAACGGGTAATTTATTGGATTAAGTTTCCAATATTTTTGCATTAAAATTTAATTCAAATTAAAGCTCAGGAAATCCAAACAAACACGTTCAAGACTCGAGGCAAAGAATAATAAAAGACTATGATATATCTTATATTCAAATTTAAAATTTTATTTCCCTCTATTTAATTACAAAGTGAGTTAATTTTATAATATATTTTAGCAGCATTTATTTATCTCACATTGAACTACGTGTTTAATTTTTGGAATGTCATAAAATCACCTTATCAACTATTACAAGTACGCCAATGTGTTATAAAATATACACGAAATGATTGCTGACAAAAAAAATCATAATACTTTTACTTGCTGGTATATATATAAATATATAAAAAGGAAAATCGTATAAAACATACATACATATAAAATACTCTATATAAATTAACAAAAATGTGCATTGCATTATTGATATCGCATCAGTAGACATTAAGTTAAAGCATAAATTGTGATGATCACAATCCAGATTCAAACCAGGATTGAAGTCTCTTTTAACATCTATTATTAAAACGATTGGGCGTACTAAAACTACTACATCCAAGGGAGTTTTTAACACAAATATTTAGCATCCATAGTCATTGAGTTCCGTTCCAAGCTGCCAGTTGTCGGCTTCTCTAAGGTTTGTCCCGAATTCAGCCGCCTTGACTAGTATTGTTTCCGCTGCCGCTGCCGGAGCTATTCAGGCCGCCGCAGCAGTTGCTTTGCGCTGCTTTGGCACTGAAGCTACCCAATCCAATTGAGCCGCCGCCATCGGATTGCCGTTGTGCGGCCGCAGCTGCAGCACTGCTGCCATCCTTACTGCGTGCTTGGCCAATCAGTTCGGCGGCTATCTCGTAGAATAGACGCTCCACGTTCTCCGCCTCTTTGGCGGATGTTTCAAGGAAGTACATGTCGTGTTGTTTAGCAAACTCCTCACCAATTTGCGTTGGAATCTCGCGATCATCTCTATCCGTCTTGTTGCCCACCAATATTTTTAGCACCTTGGAGTTGGCGTACTCCTGAATTTCACGTAGCCAGTCGGGCAAACAGTCGAATGTGGGTTGGCAGCTAATATCATAGACGAGAATCAGTGCGTGCGCCGATCTGTAGTAACTTTGTGTGATGGATCGAAAACGTTCCTGTCCAGCAGTATCCCAGATTTGTAGCTTTATCTTCTCGCCCTCCACCTCGACAGTCTTTATCATGAAGTCCACACCAATTGTGGCACCTTGTCCTGGCGGAAACAGTCCCTGAGTAAATCGTCGCACCAGACATGTCTTGCCAACACCTGCATTGCCCACGAGCACAATCTTGAATAGGAATTTGTAGTCCTCCATTTGAGTCAGAGTCAGTGTTAGTGTTGCTGGCACCTTTTTCCCTGTAAAATGTGAAACGTATAAGAGATATGAGTATACATAGTTTATCTAATTTAGACACACCTTAGTTAACGACGCGTAACGCTCGTAATGGGGGATGGTTTAGGTAATGCTTTGCTTGCAGTTGGAGTTGGGAGTTTCACCTACAGACGCCACTTACGCCACTTTATTTGACGCAACTGTCTCTCTCACCTGTAGCTGTAGCAGTGGCGCTAGCACACGCAACCTACGTCGCAGGTCTAACGGTTGCCGTTGCCTCCAAAGCTGTCTCTTGGACGTTGATGACTCAACGATTAAAACTGACAGCAACTTAAAACTATTGTTTTATTGCTGTCTATATGGGATAGCGCCATTCAATCGTATTGCCTCCAGGGTAAATTGGACTAAAAAACACTTAAATCATCAACTCTTTAGATACTAAGTGGTAAATGCAACGATGTTAATATTGCGAGGCTGAAATTTCGCTGCGTATATGTAAATATAAACAAATCGATTAATGTAAAAACAGTCTGGCAACATCATTCCGAGACAACTCAATTTTAATGACACCCTGGAGGCAAATGCCATCCCTGGCATTTGTTTTTAAAAAATATAAATTAACAATTTTATAATTCAATTATATTTTAATATTTGAAAACATGCACATAAAATAATAATAAATTTATTTTTAAGATAAATACTTAGTTTGAATCATATTGCTTAACTCTATTTCAAATTATCGTTGTTGATCGATTTCGATAACACTGTAAATAACGATGACTTTTCATTATCATCCCCGCATCAACACAAAATAGTCAGCCACGCTGTGAAAAAATTGTCTAAAACTCTAATAAACTGTATCTGAGAGACAAAATAATTTAAAATCAAGTTCGTAAGTGAAGCGACTAGTGTTGCGTTGTGATTACAAACAACTACCTTTTTGGTTTCTTCAAACGTGCTAGACAACGAGGGCGTTTTTTCCGTCCATAAAATTCAACATGGCCGAGGACTTTGATGTAGAAGCAATGCTGGAGGCGCCGTACCAGAAAAACGTAAGTGGATTAATTGATTGCAATTGCAATTGCTAAGTATTCAGCAAATAAAATAAGCGATGGTTTGTACCAATGTAATTACTATTATGACAACGGTATATTATATGAATTTTGTATACTCTTTTTCTCTGAATAGACATCTGCAGGCACGCCGTACGTACATACATTTGTACGTACGCATGTTCATATGTTTTGAGACACCTCAGACATAAACACGCGCACACACACTTTCACATGTATTCAACAACTAGGTGTGTATGCATATGCGTGCAAGTTTGTGTGTGCGTGTGTGTTGCTTTTACCCACTGCATATAAAGGTGGGCTGTCTTTGAATCGATTTTTAACCTAAATTCCTGTAATGCAATCGAAAATCGACAAGCTGTGTTTCCCGCATCTAATTGCGCTTGACGACAGGTGATAGACACCTCTGTGGTAACCTAATCTTTTCACCGAACCAACCACCCGCGCGATTTGCTAGCACGCTCTTAAAGTAACGTTAGACTCAATCTAATGGATACTGTTAGGCTTCGTTCTGTGCACTAATTCTTTTAAAGAACCGAAAGTTATGTTGTGACTGGGCTCGAACATGTTATTGGTGGATAAATCGCACGAAAAAGTAATGTAAAATTTAAATCACATTTGAGAATATATTAGGACTTACTCCTTTTGTACTTACAGTTCAGGTATATTTTTTACTAGTAGAAACTGCGCCAAGAACTTTTACTGTACTAGTTGTTATACCTTATCTTATCTGTTAGGTGTAAAAACTATAGATAATAGTCTTCGAAAATTATTTTTTTTTACTTGTTTAAAATTAAATGCATTCGCGATTGGCGTACTAATCAAGACTTGATGAATTGGAAAATCTTTTCATAATTCACCATGCAAAATCCCAAATAAAAAATAAATAAATTGTTTTTATTTTACTGAATTGAATTCATCAAATTGATCGTACCATAGCTAAATGCTATGGAAACTCATTCCACTAATCCAGCTTTTTTTGGAGTCGCCCGCGTTTCTCATGATTAATTGATTACGAAATTAAATTTAAAATATTGCAAAAACAACACCTGAGTTGGTTGCTCTCCTTTTCTGTCTATCTCTCTCTTTAAAAATCAAATGCAATGTGCAAATCAAAACAAAAAAAAAATATCACACTACCAAAAATCAAAACAAACAAAAAGCGAGAATAATTCTTAAGGGTGAAATGTCTTTGCAGAAATCGTATAAGCTCAATATTGTTGCTAGTGATTGTTTTGGTCATTCTAAACACAAAAAGCTGGAGACCATTTGGTAAGTTTTGAATGTACCAGAAACTGCGATACAAAAAAAATATCAAACAAGAAAATATAAACCAAAACATATCTAGGCATTTGCATTCTGTATGATTTATTTCTGTTTGAATTCTTTTATCAATTTGTTTTTACCTGTTTTAAAAAAAGTATCAATGAAACTGAACGTGCACTAAATTTCAGATAAACTCTACCTATTGTCTGGGGCTGCAGGCAGCACTACTACTCTCACTCACAGACAGACAAGCATGAAAGAAAGAAAGAAAGTCTCACAAGTCCACTCCACTTCACTGCTCTTTCAGGAGTCGAGTCTGAGAAAAAAATAACATAAACAAAAACAATATGCCCAATATAACTATTTAAAACCAATCACAGATTAAACAACAAACCAAAACTTATCAATTCAAACCAAACCAACCAAAAAGAAATGAAAAACGTAATAAGCAAACTTAAATTATTTTCACTACACATATCTTAACTTATCATCTATATCTATATATATATATGTGTCCATATATAGACGAGAGCGACTGCGATATGTTGGCCAGTGTGTGTCTTTAGTCAATGTCAAGAGCCAAGTCAACCAGAGCCAACCAACCAACCCAACCACTAGCCAGCGCTATAATACCCAAATATCGAATCGAATTTGAATCGAATCTGTGTGGAGTGAAATATTCGCCGTGATCTGCTTACCTATCACTATAGTATAGGTACATATATGTATATATACCTATCGGTATATAGTGCCGATAAGGGCAACAAGCCTGTAGTCGTCGTCTATATACGATATTTGTGTTTTTTTATATTCTATTATTATTATATACTACATATGTATCACCGTTTTACTACTGCTATATTGCTATAAATTGGCAATGATCCGTAAGATGATCATTGTTGACTTAAGCATTTCTATTTTATATACTTGCAGATACCAAAAATTTAACTAATTTACTTTGATTTGCTTTCTCTTATTCAAAAAAAAAAAAAAACTAAAAACAAAACCCAAAAAACGAAACGAACAATAAACCTCAAATAATTGTTAAATGAATACAACAACAATACAACAATGACAACAACAACAATCGTAACGTGGGATCAACAATTCGAACCGAACGTTATGTGTCTGTGTGTGTCTGTGTCCCTGTCACAAAACATGAACATGAAATGAACAAATATCCAATTCTATGTATGTACATTATTGCTTGCGATCACCACCTCTACCCACTTTTTGCCCACCCAACCAACCAAAAAAAAAAAAAAAACCCTACTGTCTGTAGAATGTGAGTGCAGGCAGCGCTGGACGGGGACGCGGGCGCAGCGGCGACAGTGACAGCGCTGGACACGAGGATAATGATGAGGATGAACGTTATGAGGAAAATGGGAATCGATCATCGAATGGCAACAAAAAGCGCAGTCATCGCTCGCGGTAAATTTCAGAAAAGACAATTAATGTCCCTTAACAACTTGTTAGAACTAACGGTTATTAACCTATTATTGTTTATATCTTGCAGAAGTCGCAGCGGATCGCGTGATGCCAAACACAGACGGTCCAAGGATCGCGAACGTGAAAAGGATCGTGGCCACGATCGCAGCAGTCATCGTGATAGGGATAGAAGCGATAAAAATAAAGACAGAGATCGTGAACAGCGTGATCAACGTTATCGCGATAGCAACAAACGCAGCAGTCGATCACGGGATGAAAGACCCAGCGATGATAGACGCGGCGGAGGCGGCAATAATCGCACTGATCGTAGCGATCGGCGTTCCCGGGAACGTCGTGGCAGCAGTAAGACAATGCAACGCGATGTCGATCGCAAGCGGAGTCGCTCACGTGACAGGCGTCGACGCAGTCGCTCACGTGAACAACTGCGCAAAAGGATGAGTCCCATTCGCGAACGTCGACGAAGTCATTCACGCTCCAGAGATGGAAAGTAAGTATACAATCTTATTACCAAGCAACACATTTTCAAATCGATCTTAATTCTCTCCTTTTATTTTAACAGTAGTCGCCGTCGTACCAGCTATTCGCCTCGGCCATATGGTGGACGCGGACGCGGTGGTGGCGCTAGATCTCCACCTAACGGTGCTGGCGATCGCACACCGCCTTCCGAGCTCAGTCCCGAAGAGCGTGATGCGCGTACCGTTTTCTGCATACAATTGTCGCAGCGCGTGCGTGCCCGTGATCTGGAGGAATTCTTTTCCAGCGTGGGAAAGGTACGAGATGTGCGCCTTATAACGTGCAACAAGACAAAACGCTTCAAGGGCATTGCATATATTGAATTCGAGGATCCCGAATCGGTAGCGCTGGCATTGGGTCTGTCTGGTCAACGTCTGCTGGGTGTGCCTATAATGGTGCAGCACACGCAGGCCGAGAAGAATCGTCTGCAGAGCGCACCACCTCCGTTCCAGCCCAAAGCTCACACAGGACCCATGCGACTCTATGTGGGGTCGCTGCACTTTAACATAACGGAAGATATGTTGCGTGGCATTTTTGAACCTTTCGGCAAAATTGATGTAATTCAGCTTATTATGGACACGGAAACGGGTCGCTCTAAGGGCTATGGTTTTATAACGGTAAGAGTTGGCTAGAGATTCTAAGATACATTCATAGTTATATTGTCAACTATTCTTATACAGTATCACAATGCTGACGATGCCAAAAAGGCTTTGGAACAATTAAATGGATTCGAACTGGCCGGACGTCCCATGAAGGTGGGCAATGTAACGGAGCGTCTGGACATGAATACAAGTTCTCTGGATACGGATGAAATGGATCGAAGTGGTATTGATCTTGGCGCCACGGGAAGATTACAGCTCATGTTTAAGCTGGCAGAGGGTGCCGGCCTGGCCGTGCCACAGGCTGCAGCTAATGCATTGCTGGCAACAGCACCACAGCCGGCACCGGTGCAGCAGCAGCAGCAGACGCCATCAATCGCCACACAATGTTTTATACTGTCCAACATGTTTGATCCGCGCACTGAGACAAATCCCACGTGGGATACTGATATCCGTGATGATGTGCTAGAGGAGTGCGCCAAGCATGGCGGAGTGCTGCACATTCATGTGGACACTGTTTCTCCCACGGGCACCGTCTATGTCAAATGCCCCAGCACAACAACGGCTGTGTTGGCAGTGAACGCTCTGCACGGACGCTGGTTTGCTGGACGCGTTATTACGGCGGCGTACGTGCCGTTGATCAACTACCACTCCATGTTTCCGGATGCAATCAGCGCTGTTGATCTGGTTGCCTCAACACGAAAGAATGCTGACGATTGATAGAGATGCTCAAGCGATAAAATTGCTGCGGCGCCAGCCGCATCGAGAGAAAGGAAGAAAGAAAACAACTACACAATATATCGTTATTATTCGTTACAAGAAATTTGTCATAATTTTTGAATTTTTTAAAGACTTTCCAACGTTGTGCATTGATTTTAGAGCTGAAAAAGAAATTGAGACACTTAAGAATACAATTATATTTAAATATATATCTTATCAATATCCATGATATAATTAGGCATTCCTAATAAGTCAAAAACAAAAACCTAAATCAATTCGGATTTTAATTCTTTACTATGTATGTGAAAGCCTATTTACTCCTTAATTCAAATTTTCCATTCAAGCATAATTTGGAGAAACCGCTACAGACTTAACTATGTAAACAATGAACAACATATTTTGTAGACGGCAAAAAAAAACATAAATCAAAAATAAAGATCTGATTCAACTTTTTGACTTTTAATTTGTATTTTGTAAATTTAAATTCGTATTAAATGTTGAACGAAAGTAACCAGGAACCCATTTTCATCTTAAACGATACATTTATATCGATGTTTATCAAATCCAGTACCTAAAATATCTAACGATATATCGACAAACGCCAACTAGTTACTATCGGGTATTTTTCCATCGCTAGTGTGTGCAAGAAATTGGCTGTGCAGCTGTGAAAACGAAATTTTAGTTCATTAAAACAAATTTTATTTAGTTTAAATCAGATGTGATTGCACGCACACACAAATAAACGGTGTAAATAAATTCGACAAATCAATCAAAATCGTTTTAAACAACTGACGCGCGCTTATGTCGAGAAATAAAAAAGGCATGTGGTTTTCGATTCAATTTTGACTGTGTGTGAAAGCAGCCACAACACAACGAAAAAAATGGCAAACACATGCACAACTACAACAAATGTAGGTACCATCACCATCCCAGCAAATACAACAAAGTATAGAAAATGAAAATTCAATAATCAAGTGCTTAAGGTTAAATGTTTTGAATACAAACTGGGCTAGGAAAGCATTATGAAATATGAGTAACATAGCATTCGCATTGAATGAATGAGTACGCGAGTGTTGAGTAAATGATGACAGTGTTTTATAATCACACGCATAGGCAGTGGGCGCGCTCCTAGCACAAACATAAACCAATACAATATATATGTATATATGTGTAGGTCTGCGCCTACGCATCTCATTTTTGACCTCTCCAACGAAATGGAACAGGAGCATCCCCGCTACCCCCTCGTACCATGTCCATTGTCAGACTCCGGCCAGCTGATTCATCTGCTGTATTGCAATTGGCAATGCATGCGGAACACTTTAAATAAATTAGTCCCAAAAGAAAATTACAACGGTGTCGTCTAATGACCCTGCTCCACTGCCGCGGGACGGCTTATATAAGCAAACGCTAAATGTTTGTTGTTGGCATGTATGTGTGTGTGTGATTGTTGTGAGTGCGTGAGTGCCAAAAACTGTATGCGACGTGAAAATAGCCAGAACGACGAAAAAAAAAAAAAAAAAAAAAATGCCAAAACACTTTGGGCACTAAATTCTGACGCCAACAAATGAAACTTTAACAAATTTGTGTGTTTCGTTTTTCTCGTTTTTTTTTTGTTCTTGGCAAGCGTCACCCAACGCCGTCTTCGCCTGCCTGCCTGTCGCGTTCGTCGTCTTTGGGGCTTCCAAATTTATTTTCGAGCATTATGCCATCCATTCAGTATCATTCGCAGCAGGGGCCCTGACGACGCGCGCTTAACAGAGTCAACAGCGGCAGCGCTGCTAGTGGACGAAATAGTGCAAAAACGTAACCAGGCTAGGCAACAAATAAAAAAAAGACTAAATGAAATATGTTTTCGAGGTATACAATTAAAACGCGTGTGTATGTGTGAGTGCGAATACAAAACTACAACAACAACAATAGTTTTCCATTTATGTCAGTGTCGCTGCCGGCTTTCAAATCTATTCGAATTTACAATTTTCTGCTGTTGCTGTTATTGTTATTTCCGTTTAGTCTATATGTATGCAAAATTCTCTCTCTTTCTCTTTGTGTTTCTCTCTGTTACGCAATGCAAGCGCTGCTAACTGCATCAGCATCGAATAATATAACCGATAGCAGAATACCAATCGCCATCGTGTGCTTGTTATCGCTATTATCGCAAAACCTTTGTGCGGTCTAATCAAACAGCGACGGCGGTCAGGGAATACCTCAGATTTTCTGCCCCTGTTAGTGTAGGTGAGAAGGGTAGTTTGTGCGTCAGCGCGTCCGGCTTGCCATTGGAAAGCAGGCTGGCAGCGCCGCTGCAATAAGTATGAGACCACCAACGAAACTTCAATTTCCCGCTCGGTTTGTTTACTGTTCAATTACATTTTGTGTTCTCTTTTTTCGCCTTTCTATGTCCATATCATATTGCGCGGTATAGGCTGCAGCTAATTGCCGCGATACGATGTCTGTGTATACGCCGCCTTTGGCACGTAGTCTGTCTGTCTGTGATATTTAGCCATCTCTTTGACTTTGGCCTTCCCAACTTCGCTCTTAAAATACACAACCAGCGCATACACATTGCGCTACTCCAACGATAACTCATTTCTTTCCCATTGAGTTGGAGGTTCTCTTTGAGCATGACTCAGCAAAGCTCGATGCTACGCAGACTCCACTTAGCCAAACGTTCAGTAGGTTGAGTAAAATCAGTTAACGCTTGCGCGACGTGCCGCACACAACGAACGAAAATCGAAAATGGTAAATCCACCACATATCATCGAGAACAGTGATAAATTAAATACTGCATTAATGCAAATGCTGCACGTGAGAACAACTACATGGACATGAACAGTTATCGAGCATATCTGCAAGCATCGGAATTTTGTAATCGATTAAAACTGGCATACTGCAACCGCGTCGAAGTGTAACGAAATTGAGTTTCTTCTTTAACTGCAGACAATTAATAAGTTCCATGAAGCGATTTATCATATTTTCCGTTGTATTTATGAAAAAGATTTGCCATTTATTAAAAGTACGCGAAATTAAAGTTTCACGCACAGAAATTCGTTGCCAACAGAATACTTAGTTTTCTGTTCATTGTGATTAAATCTTTTTTGTAACGTCGCACAGATAAGAAGCAACGCTCTCAATTACAGTGAAAGCTCTCAATCATGAACTAGTTTCGTTTAAATGTATGTAAAAGTCTCAGTTAAATAATATTGGCTTTTCAAACGATTTATGTCTGTTCATTTATTGCTGTCGATTCTTCGATATGTATTTTATCGATGCAAAATTGTATCGGTTTCATTTTGTTTATTAGTTCCAGTTCCGATAAGGGTTAATGCCTGTTTTACGGTGTAAATTTGCAAAATATTTCAAAAACAGTCAAAAAATTAGAGCGCACTGCACGTGCGCGATTACTTGTTAATAAGATGATCAGTCGAGAGAACTTTGCTGCGGGTTTATCGACCCAGTAGTAAGTATCACTGTAGAGTGTCGAGGCGCGAATCTATTTAGTGATAAATTAAGCTAAAATCCTTTGACGTCGCCAATATTTATAGTATTAATAATCATCACTCTGACGCTGACTTTATCGACTGTGCCCGACTGTGTGTGCACTCCACGCTAGATAAGCGAGCGAACAGTCGGAAAAGGTGAAAAAAAAATATCGCTAGCAAGGGGCTTGGGTTGTCGGGGCGCGTATTATTAGTTTCATGTGAGTGGCAGCCAATTAACAAGCCCGTTTACATTCTAATTTGCAGCTAAAAAACTAACTAGACTTTTGGCCCGATCCGGCCAAAGGGTGATAATTGCGTAACCATATAACCAGATAAACTAAACAGACAGACAACTGATATACAGAAGCAACATATACATATGTTATCCGCAAGTCTGGGGCCCAATGGCGGTGGCGGCCCGATGCCGCTCAGTCCCTCGGCGCAGGCGACGCTTAGCAAACATTTGCCCAAACTGCAGGCGAAGCGACTCATGCAGCATGCGGCGTCGGGAGCGATGGCGACAGCGACGATGACGACGACGTCGTGCAGACCGCAGACCTGCGATGCAAGTTGCCTAACTGGTAAGTTGCCGATCGGCTTAGCAGCTGTGCAACCATTTGTTGCTTACTTTTTTTTTGTGACAAACAATTGCTAATTAAGCTTCTTCACAGATTTGTGCAGCAGCGAAAATCTGCCCGAGGTGGAAATATTTTCATTGCTGGAGGAACAAATACCCAAGTATAAAATACGTAATGATTTTCTCACCGACTTTGCGGGCTATGCTAACGAGGATTGGTTTGTGCCGGCGCCAGCGCTGCCCATACCAGTCGAGGGTCTTGGATTGACCAAGGAGCAGACTAGAGAGTGCCTCAACTATTTCCGTAAGTCTCTTATTTCCCTATCAACTATTGTGTAAGGTAGGGTGACTCCATAGACTTTATATAGCCGCACAGCATCAGCTGTGAGGAATGTACGCGCGATAAATACAGCTGTAAAGAGTTATTTACAAAAGTTCTACGGTTCCATTAAGCGATCGTTCATATATATATTTTAATTACTCACTTCCCTCCCACTCCTTTAACGCCTAATTATACTTTCTGTATGCAATATAGAATGGCGTAGTGAGAGGAATCTATATAAGGGAAGTTTGAAGCTTTGTTAAGCCCTTCTGTAAATGAATTTGTTCTTGAAACTCAAAGCAATAGCTAGTTTGTTATACAATACTTTTGTTTATACATATTTGTGTGTACTATATAGTATTCTCAATGAGCAATTGTGTCATCCGCACAACGACAACGATAACAAACTAATTGAAATAAGTTCTTCGGCATCAGCCTTTTTGTCTTTGAAATCCATTTCGGTTTGCGTACGCACTCATATTCGCATAATATATGTATATGTATCTTGGTTTTTTTTTGCAGTTTTTATTCATTTTTAAATATCCGAAAAAGTTGTTTATCTTTTCCGCTCGCAACAAAACGCAATTTTCTTTTATCTGCGCAACCAAGAGGCAGATAAAAATAAATTCTATATGCATTGACAATACTTCGCGTGCAAATTGTTTCTTTCTTTTTGACGGCAATAAGCTTGTGACAAAGTATTTTTTATGATTTGCGGATTTTTCAAAGAATTCTGTTTATATTCACAAAGAAGTACTTTCAGATGTTGTTATGTGGTCTTCATTATGACAATTACATAAAGAGATTATAGAATTTTGATTTATATTATATAATCTGTTTGCTTCACAAATGCAAAAATCATCATTATGATGGTAAAAGTTTACATAATTGCATAGTATAGACTTTGGAAATATTTATAACATCCATTGTGTGTTTCCTTTGTTTGATGATTACCTAAATAATATTGCTGACTAGTTAATACTGAAATAACTGATTGAGACATAACTATGGAAAGCTTTTTTCTCAACAACCCACGTTAAAATTTATGCTTTAAAGTGATCGTTCCATATTCATTTATTCTATGCATTTCATTTTGTTATTTAAAAGTTGCGCCAACTTAAGGGGTAGTCCAACACTTGTTGCTTTGGTGCAGTGTTAGTAAATGGCATCAGACAACAGCTGTCGTTATTGTCATTCACACACAATGATGAGCCGTGGTTTATTAAACATAGATTTTTTCATTGATTGTATTTTTTGCTGAATTCTATAGTTTATTAATTTCTTATCTGTTTGTATTTTACAAATTATGTTCATTATTTTCATAAATAATTATAATAAAACAATGAGATTCGATAAGTTTATATGCCTCGCTGAGTGGCAACTCCGGTTGCGGTCACACTGGCGATGTACCATTCGCACAAAGCAAA
This sequence comes from Zaprionus tsacasi, assembly GCA_018904105.1. NCBI lineage: Eukaryota > Metazoa > Arthropoda > Insecta > Diptera > Drosophilidae > Zaprionus > Zaprionus tsacasi. The sequence continues at coordinate 57,888 of JAEIFR010000099.1, forward strand.
TGTCTTTTTTTGCCATTCCCACTATGAACAGCTGTTTTTGTGCTTTCATGCCAACAGCGCCGGCGGTTGGGGGAATCGTCGTATTGTCATTCCGCGTGCCTCGTCGTCGTGTGTGCAATTCAAAAGTCTGTGCCAACTGACGGCAGGCGGCGCGCGCCGCAAATAAGTAAAAAGTGCCAAAAAGAAATCAAAAATCGTGTGCGTCGTGTTTTGTTTTTGCTGTATTTGAAAAATTCGTAATTTATAAATATACACACGTCGTCGACATTGGACCAAAAACAGAAAGTGTTTGCCCTGCTTTAAAGAGGTATCAGCAATGTGGCAGTGAAATTATGTGCGTGCGCCAAAATCAACATAAATAATAATTTGCCGAAAATAAGAGGCATGTGAAATGTTATATTGTGTGTGCGTGCGTGTGTGTGTGTGCGCTTGCGAAACGCGAAAAGCTCAAGCAATCGAACATCATGATTAATAAACTCACTACTTATACTTATGAATAATATATACCATTATTTGCGCAAAAAGAAAAAGCACCAAAACGAAACATTTGGAAATTCTCCAAGTGGCAAGCCCGCTGCAGACCCGCCTGGCGTCATACAACTAAATTTATTTTTAGGACAACTACACGCACACAGCAACAAACAAGAACATACACAGAGAACAACGTAACTCTGCGCTTGTGTGTGCGGCGGATAAGTTTTATTTGTGAATTATTAAGAAGAGATATGTTGGCAGTTTGTAAACATTTAATGAACGGGGTCGGCTTTGCACGCTTCGCTCTCACTCTCTCTCTCTCCCTATTATTGCTCGTCAGTGTGTAGGAGTAATACGTGTGTGTGTGTGTGTGCGTAGTAGGGCATGGTGCATGGGGCAGGGCAATCGTTTGTCAGCTTAATTTGTTCTGGCGTTTTCTTGTTATTGGACGCCCTTGTTGCTTCTTCTCCTTTCCGTTCACTCTCGCTGCACGCTTTACATAATCGTTTTTCCATGTGCCTCTACTTATTCTTTCTGCTTTTTCTTATTCGTAGCGCTTGTCTGCTGATAAGAATGAATTTTATATGGCCGCTTGAATGTCGTAGACATCTATCGATATTTGTGTGTGCCGTCTGTCCATCCGGATTGTGTGTCCATCCGTTTCTCGTTTCTCAGCTGTTTGTTTAACTTGTTCGTTTTTGTTTGCGGTAGTGTGTGTGTGTGTGTAGCTTTTGTAATTTTACTATTTACCGTTGCGCACTCGAAATTAGTGATGAACGACATGACGATTTTGCACTGCAGCTGTTACTTTTTATTACCAGTGACTGTAAATGTCGTGACTGCACCGATCACGACTCTTATCAGAGTGCTTGGTTGCCGTTATAGAGACGGATTCGGCGAAAGGTCCTCTTGGTAGCCTGTCTGTCGCCTTTCACCAATGTTTTCGTGGCTATTTAAATTAAACACGTTAAAATAGCAACAATAAATACAATTACAGTAAAAATCATCCGCTATTGTCTATACTTATAAATACCAAAGTGCAAAACTGTGACTCAGTCACTACATTTGCTGGCATGTCTTGGCTCATCTCTAGTTCAAATGCCGCTTATCCATTCCAGTTCTTGTATACACGGCCGGTTCTTTTCGCATAACTCTTCGTTCGTCGAACGGCGTTCGCTTTGTTGATTAACCATTATCAACAATTGCTGTGCTGCGCTCTTCCTTCCTTCTATCGCATCAATCAGACGCTCCCGTGTCACCTGTGTGTCTGTGCGTGTGAGTTTATCTTTAGGCTAAAAAACGCGTTCCGTTGGTTACTCATCGTGTGTTGCCGGACCGCAGAAAATAAACCGCAATACAATCATGTTTGTTGTAGTTGTAGTTGTTGCTGCAAGCTATTAGGCGCATTAAATTGCCGATCATTTCCCTCCTCCAGACCCACATAGACAGTGTGTAGTTTGTTATATTTATTGGTGTTAAGCTGCCGGCGGACAAGCAAAATGCACAAAATGGCAAATATTTGTGTCATTTGTTTATGTGTGCCGTGTGTGTGAGTGTTTATATGTATTATACGGATTTTGTTCGTAGCACGTCTTTAACAACGCGTAGCAAACAATTTGAGGTGAGGTGGACTGAGGTGACATACATTAATTACGTCATTTCACAACACTACACCTCGGAACGTTTGTTTTGTATAAATGTGTGTGTGTGTGTGTGCTGTTTTCTTTAGCTTTTTTTCTACTCTTTTGTCTCTCTTTCGCTGTGTCACTGGCCTGGTCTATTTGAGTAGGACATTCACATTATACGAAACAATTAGCGCAAATGAATTTCTGCAAATGCATTTACACTGTTATTGCACTGTAAATGGTCTGTTATTGATCTGCAAATGGCGTGTTATTGTGCACGGAACTTGCATGTCTCTTCATGCATTGTTTCCATCTCGCGTTTTTGTTTTTTTTTTGTCCATAAAAAGAAGCAGCATCCCCTGAAGCAGCAGCATTTAGGTTGTGGTTGCGCTAAAGTTTTTGGCCAATGTGTAATTAATTACCAACATAGTTTATTTTTGTGAAAGTTGATGTGAACCAAAAACATCAAAACTACAAAGTTTGTCTTATTTTGGCTTTGGCTTTTTTTTTTCAACGTTTTCATTTCATTTTCGCGTGTGCACGATTGATTGGCATTTTTTTCCTCTATTTATGTGTTTTTCTTTTCCCTCATAAATGTGTTATTGTTGTTATTTCTTAGAGATATTTTTACATAATTAGCCCGCCACTCGCCAACGAATAGTTTTATCAATCAGCCAATTAGCCAATCAACCTGTTCGATTCTTGACGACACTCTTCCTCACATATTTTGTCATATGCCTTCGCCTTTAGTAAGCGATAACGTAATCAATATCTTCGATTGTTGTTGTCCCCTTTATCTGTCTGTATGCGTAAGTTTTATCGCTTCAAGACGAGGTTTACCTTTAAAGTCTGACTCATAAGTGCATAAGTACGTGTATATGAATTTAATATGAAAGCTCACTCTACTACGCTATATGCATGTCGATGAACCGATGAGCGATTGAGGGTAGGATTACTACACCTTGATATACCCTGTACACCAGCACTTCCTGTAGATGAAGTTTTGGTATTATATCTTGAGTGTAAAATAAAAAAAAACTAATTTTGTTTTTGTTATTAATGTATTCCGTTTGTTGCAAGATTCATACCTGCAATTTTTGTAAAATATGCATAAGCAAAAATCCACCGGAAACCTTGGTTATTTGTTTTTCGGTTTTCAAAATTTGACTTAACATTAATCAAACAGTTTTGCGTTGAATCATTCAAGCTTTTGATAGATCACAATAGGGTATAATAATGTTGTCATGCGCTTTGTTGCGAGTTAAGAAAAGGTTTTAGGATTTTGATGATCATTTAAATATTTTACTGCAATTATATTATTATTTCTGATAAATTGTTCTTATGGAATTTGTCTCATGTCTTCATTTATTCTCATTTTTACCCCAGTTAGGGTATCAAATAGTTGGCATTCATAAGCTCTATTGATTTTTGCTCAAATCTTGCATTTATTGCTGGTCATCTCATCTTTCAGTATGCTGTGTTGTTTATTTGGCACAAGCTAACGGTGTTTTTCTATTTCTAGTTCAGCTCAATTTTCTTTCACTCTGTCTGAGAGATCATTAAATATGATCTGATAGTTATTGAGCGCAGTAACAACAACGGGGAGGAGTCCAGCCTTCAGCATTTGCTCTCAACTTTAATGTTGCATCATTTCCCCCATAAGATGCGGACATTCCACATCATAACAGAACCCAGCCCACATTTACCTGTGCATTCTTATTACCATCCTCTCCCTCTCTCTCTCTGCCTTACTCTGTGCTGTTCTAACTCACTGATTCGGCCTACACAAAAGAAAAACCCACAAGCTCTACGTGATCGGCAACATGTGGCCGAAGATGATAGCATCTTGGAATGGGAAAGGCAGGCGCATCTCAGAGACTAAGACAGACTGACTAATTTGTAAACTTGTTTTACGCTCGACATTTTCTTAATCGTCGAGCTCTCTTGCAGCAGAGTTTTCCAAGGGCCTCGCCTTAGCCACAGTCAGTCAGTCTGTGGGTCCACTCTTGTCTGTGAAGTTGTATTTTTATTATGATGAACTTTTTTGGCTAAGACTTTTGAAATATTTCTCATTTTCACTGGCATTGTATGCAAATCTGCCCATCGTCGTCGTCGCCATCGTCTGCTGTTTGTTATGTATGTATATGAAATATTTGCAATTAACCATTGTCTAAAAAACACAAAAGTACATCATTTTTTTTTTTTAATCAAAACTTGCAAAATTCGCGCGTTGAAAGTGTTAAGATTAACAAAAATATTCGCAATCGATAAGTGCGGTAATAACAGCGAAAAGATAATGGTGCGCTTAGTGTGACTTTCATAAAAAACGGCAAAAAAAAAAGACAATTGCGCAGTTAGCAGCTTGCAGCGGCTGCAGGACAACCCTGTTTACTGCTATTGACTCTGTTGCTGCGTTCGTTGCGTTTGTCAACACTGGCTCAAGGCTCTCTCTAACATTCTCTCTGCCAGCTTTTTGACATTCACAACGAACCAACTCGCTAACCTCGCTTGTTGTTGCATTTTGGCAGGCGGTAAAATTCTTCAAGAAAAAGACACAAAATGAGTTCTTTTGTGCTTAACTAAATAATTCCAACCGTGCTCAAACAACAACAACAAATAAGAAAATGCCACTACTAAATAACTTTATGCTAAAACAAAAACACCAACAACAATTCGAGCAACAACAACAAAACCAACATGCCAAAACAGCAGAAGCAACTACAACAACAACAACAATGCTGCCCATCATCAACGAAATATTGTCGGAGGAATCAGAGGAAGGCGACGATTATAGCCTGCAATTTGCCTCAGATCTGAACAATGCTGATCATTTAAATAGCACCACTTTGCCCAGTAATATGAGTAGCTGTAGTTCGTTGTGCACGCGAAGATTGAACTTGAGCTTACAGGAGCCAGAGGAGGAGTCCATTACAATGATCAGCGATAGACCGTCCAATGCCAGTAAACACTTTGAAAATACCCTGAAATTGCTCGGCAAGCAGCTGGATGCCAATTGCCAACGCACCGCCGATAGGCTACAAAAGTTGGACACGCAATCGAACAGTTTGGATAGTTTGAGCAGCAATTCGTGTGCCTCCATGTCGGCCATTGTCAATGGCACCGAGCCGGCGCCTACACGCTTGGAACTGGAATTGGAGGCAGTGGAACGCATGCGCGTCATTGTGCAACAAATGAAGGCAACGCCCAAGGCGGAGGAATCGGCTCTGGTGACTGCATCAGCTCCGCTCTTAGCCCTGCTACATGATTTCGCTGCAAAGGGTCAGCCATGTGGCGGTCGCAGCGGTAGTTGCACCACTACACCAGCTCCCAGTCCCATAACGGGTGCCCTTCCTGCAGAGGGTCCTAATTTCGAGTTACCCACCGATCTGCTAGATGCGGCCAACTCATGGGAACTCATGTATTACGCATCCAAAAATGTCGATGGCAAAAATTGTCTCAAAGTTGTGCGCAGTCTGCTGACCAACAAAGGTAAGCAATGGATTGTACTGTATGTGCATCCAAAAGATCTGGAAGTGGCTTTAAAGTTAAACAAGTGGAGGCTTCCGCAGAGCGTGTGCCAATCGAGGTTTCCGTTTCCTACTGCAAAGGAAACTCACAAGCGATCGAAGCTCAGTTTTAAAAATTCAAAACAGGTTGATAATAAATCATTGGAATCAATTACAGTTATTATCTGGCAATTATTTCATCTAGAGAGATCACAAGCTTACATATTTCGTAATTAGTTTAGCTAACTAGATTATAGTTCAGGGTCAAACTATAAAGATAAAGTTGTGCATAAATCCTCAGCTACTTTTAACTAAGCTGTTTTCTTATCAGTGAAGTGCAGCAAACAAACTAAAGAAAAAAAAACTTTAATTTTACTGGCTTTTAGCGTATCTTATCTACCAATCGCTGAGTGTGTGTGTCGATTAATGTTTTCTCAATTAATTTTTATTTTTTCTTCTTCTTTTTTTCATACACTTTTATTTGCTTTTCTTTGTTGTGTGATTTGATGGTCGACGTGTGTAGAAACACGACAACCAATATTTCCCCTGCTAAGTTCTATTTGTTGCTAAAAAAAAAAAAAAAAAAGTTCCGACTTTGTTGTTGTACGTTCTGTGACGGCGGCGGTCATTAGATGCCGTCGTCGATGATTTTGATATTTGCACAAATCGTTATCGAATTTCTTTCTCTCTCTCTCTCTCTCTCTCTCTCTAGTCGTAGACCTATTACCGTATCGTGCGAATAGTGCGCTCAACAGTTTGTTCATTAAAAAAAAAAAAACTATTAGAGTCGGGCAAAAAGCAAAGCCCTAGACTCACATGATCTCATCTTATGATAAGCTTTTTGTCAGATGTATTTTTAGTGTCAAGTGCTTTAGTATTTTTTGCTCTTATCGTCATCATTCAACTAAACGTCTGCGATTGTCTGTCTTCTCATCCATTGTCTCTAGGGCCACAGTTGGTAAAAAAAAATAAGAAAAATTGTCAATAAAACGTACAAAGCCCTTACTCATTTCTCAGGTGCAGCCATCGCGTATCGATGACCCCAGAGAAGACTTCTACAATATTGACGACTTTTTGCAATGATAAAGAAGGTGCCATTAAATGAATAGTTTAATGACCGCGTCGACAGCAATTAAGAGTATGCATTATCATCAGACTGTCATCTCTCTAGTCGTACCTGTAGAGTCATCTGTACCAACTATTGGAGCGTGATTAATGATTCTGTGAGAACTAAGTTTTGCTTTGGGTTCTCAGAGCTTTATCTACTGCACTTTTTAACGAGTTATACAACACCTACTTATACATATTCAAAGGGTCTATAGATTTGCGTACACTTATTTATATAGATGATATTGCATTGAACGATCGTTCACTTGTGTAGAATATTAGGAATAAGTTCTTATCGATTTCGCATTACTGTGCTAAAAGTTTCCGGTATTAACTGCGAAATTATCAGGTTCGTTTTGAGAATTGCAAAACTGATAATGCATTTCAAAGTATAGTAAGCTATATTCAAGAATGTAAATAATATATATAACTTGAATAGGTTACTTTTTTTTTAGGTTTTTTTATTAGTGACAATTGCGCCCTGATAAACAGTTTCGGAATGCTTGAACGAACTTTATCTCCTCAAATTTGTATACTACAATATTATCTTTTATTAATTTTTGGTCTGCTTTCCTAATAAAAAAAGATAAGGGAAGAAAATAATAAGCGCGAAGCTATCGCTATAGTTTGGTGTCTATAAAAATAAAATTGGCTGAGCTAAGCTAAATTAAATTTGAGCAGTAAAACATATACACACATATGTATGTATATAAGAATGTCGGACACGTACTAATTGAGTCTTCACGTTTTATGGTTTCTCGAACACGTGCTTATTTTAAAAATCTATTTACTCCACGCCATTAGCTGAACAAACTCTATTTGTCCAACTTGAATTTCGTATACTCAGTTTATTCATAATCTTGCTGCTAAACCCGAAATTTCTACCTGGAGCTTTATTGCTTTATGGACTTCCATGGAAATTTGACAGTCCTCCCGTTTAAGGATAACCGGATACGCGGAAAATTACCTGCGCCCGCTGCATTCATCCCATCCCAGCTCAGCATGAATGAGATTAGGCACAATGTGTGTGCAACATGGTTCCGGTTTGCCCATGGGCTTGGAAGATATTCAAAATAAACAGATATTATTAAAAGTGCAGATCGTATTGTTCCAAATCGGTTCAAAATTCGAGTTTAAAAAATAATTTTATTGTTTAAATTCTTAAAAAATCGCGCTTAACTTATTTAGGCCTGGCAATACTGTCAGTCTCTCGCCCACTCTCTCTCTCAGACTGTAAATTAACAGTTTCGATGCGCTTTTAACAGAGCTCTAACAGACGCTCTCTTTTCTTGTGTGGATGCCATCTTTGGTGGTGGATTCCAATACAACAAAAAACAGCAAATATTCACTTTGAGCGTGTTCGTTCGTTTACGTCGTGTATCTGTCAATCCGCAAATTACACAATTCCTGTGCCAATTGTAAAGTGAAAAAATGCGAGAAAATTGTCAAAATATAAACTTTGTTTTCCTTGGCATATTTTTAAAACAAACTAAATTAAATCTGTAATATAAAAAGCGTGCTTATACACTTTAAATTGCGAGCTAAAAGAACCTAACCCTCCCGTACAACAACAATACAACTGCTACATATACTCGATTCTCGTTTTGCGCGTTTGTTTGTGTGCGTGACTACGCGTACGTGTGAGTGTGTTTGTGAGTCAATCTTTTGCGCGACTGATTTTCTTTGCTGTGTGCTCTGTCGCGTCACGAGTTCGGAGCGCCGTGCTCTGCTGCGCTGAGACTCTACGGGCCCAGTAATACCTTAGAATTCGCGTTCGTTTATATCTCACAACCTTTGGACTGGCCACAGCCTTGCGGCTATTGCGATTACCACCAGCTGTTCCGCTGCCCAGTGATGTGAAACGTATACCAAAAACAAAAAAACAAAAATTAAAATCTTAGTGGATATATATATATATTTTCTCAACACGTGAGTTCTGTGCATTTATTACTCGTATTTCCCGTAACACTGGAAGCAGCCATGGTTGCAGTTGTTGTTATTGTGTAGTTTTCACCCAAAGTTGTTGTTTTCCTTTCACTTGAGCTCTTTTAGGGGAAAACGCCTTTTACTTCTTGTCTGTCTGCTGCAGTCTGCAGTTGCCTGCCTGCCTGCCTGCTGCTGCTGCTGCTTGCAGCGCTGCCGCTTTCGCAGTCTCAGCTGTCATAGCTCTGCCGCGTCGACGCGGCTTCTATTTCTGCTTTGAGTTAGTTTGTGTGTGTGCGTCGAGCGTTCAAGAGCTGGCTTTGAATTTGAGCAGTTTTTGGTCTGCGCTCATAGTTAAAAATACAATATCAAAATACTCGTTTAGAAGTTCAAGCAAGGTTTTCCGAGTTAACTTCATGCGAAATCTTTGTTTAAAATAACCTGAAACCAGAAGAAGAGAGAGAGAGAGGAACGAGCTCAAATCGATTTTGCGCACGCTCAACACGCGCATATTGTGGGTGGGCAAAGAAGTGAGCGAGTGAGAGTGTAAAATAGCGCGTGAGAGCGTTTTGAGTGAAGGAGAGAGAGGAAGAGAGAGCGGCGCGAGAGGAATTGTCATAACAGTTTCAGTTTCTCTGGTGACTTCAGACAATTCACATTAATTTAGCAATTAATTTTACTGTTTTTTGCCATTGCTTTTGCAATTATTCGTGAAATGTAATGTACAAAAAATAAATAAATACTGGTTGTAGCAAAACTCGTGACAAATGGGGAGAGAAAACGACAACAAACAAAAACGATAAACGATAAAGCAAAGCAAAAGGCCGCCGAGGCCGCCACAACAACAACCACCACCACCACCAAAGAAGGAAAAAACTGCAAAACAGCAGCAAACAAACCAAGTGCCTTGGCAGCAGATTTTACAATGAAATCGCTTAAATAATATTACATAATACGAATACAGAATACGAGTGCCACAACTAATTTAAACTTTTATAAAAAGAAATGCGGGCTATGCTAAAGATGCAGCGTGACTAAGAGAAAGAACAGAAAGTGTAAAGAAAAGAAAGAAATAAAGATTCCGTTTGACCATGACGCACGTAAACAATGCAAAAGGAGCAGCAGTAGAAGAAGAAGAGCGGGAATTGTCTGCTGTCATTGTGGCGCCTGCTGCCGGCAGCAGCAGCGCGTATCGATTTTTAGATGCTATTGAGAGCAGCAGCAGCGGCAGTGCTGCTCAAGTGGATGCTGTGGATTCTGTTAATACAGCTGCAACCACAACAACAACAACAACAACAGCAGCAGCAAATTGCTTGGAGGAATGTAATTTTGCTGCATGCCAAACGAAAGCGACGAGTAGCAGCAGCAGCAACAGCAATTGGCACGAAGATTTTTGCATTACAGACGATGAACTTGAATACGAAGATGAACTCTTGTTCTCATCGTCGTCAGCGGGAGCATCGACAGCAGCAGCGACGCCAGCGCTTGAATGTGCGCTGCTAGGCTTTGGTATAGGGGGAGGAGAGCGAGAGCAACAGAATGAGCAATTACTTATGGAAGGTATTTTTGTTATGTCAATTACGCAACGCGATCTGGTAACCTTGGCACGAGAACGTTTTATCGATAGTTAGGGTCGATAACTAAAGCTTAGTTTATTTTATAAATCTCTGTGTTTGTTTACATATTATCAAAAAAAATAAAAATTAATCATTTTAATATCACATTCTTACACCATCTTATTTTGCAGTTCTATGTGGTAACCGCGTTAGCCAGATGACTCGCGCTTACGATGACATTGAAGCCGTGACGCGTCTGCTCGAAGAGAAGGAAAAGGATTTGGAGCTGACTGTGCAAATCGGCAAGGAACTTCTCACACAGAACAATGGACTAGAGGCGCGTGTTAGCGATCTGGAAACAGATCTCAAATCAGCCAATGATGATCGCGCCCAGCTGCTGCACGAACTGCACAAGAAGAACGAACTGATTGCGGTGCTGACCAACGATGCTGACGAGGGCACCGATCCGGGTAAATACAAAAGCGAAATAATATTAATATAAACATTTAAAATAATATAATCAATTACTTCAACAGACACGCCAACCATGTCCAAGTCCATCACACTAGATCTGCTGCAGAAGAAGGTGAATTCTTTGTTGGATGAGAACAAATCGCTGAAGAGCGAAGCGACTCAACTGGCGCATCAGACGGACGAGGTTGAAGAGCACGAACGTCGCCTGATGGCGGACATTAGTGCGCAGCTGAACGATGCAAATTCGCAGTACGACAATATTAGCTTGGAGCTGGAGCGGCAGCGTGAGGAGAATCGTCTGCAACATGAGCAGATTGTTAGTCTGACAGCCCGCCTGGCCGAAGCTGAAATGCGACTGCATCAGCTGACGCAGGATAATGACGAGCATCTGTCACTGCTGCATGTTACCAAGGAAAACCAGAATGCGTTGGCCTTGGAGCTGGTGGAATTCAAGCAGCGGTATGAGGAGGTGCTGGCGTTGCTTCACTCCGCACAAGATCAGTTGAAGGCACAACGAAAGCGATCGCAACCGCAAGCGCGAAGCTCATTCCTTGGTGGATTGGGCAACAATGGAGCAGCTGCAGCTGTTGCTGCAGAGTCGCTGCAATCGGAACTAATGGAATCCTCGCTGTACTCAGAGAACAGTTTGGATTCTGGCATATCGGGTGATAGTCAGCGCTGTGCGGATCGTATAAGTCGCATGATGTCGCAGCTGCCGGGTGGAATGGGTGCCAGCATGACTTCGAGCAGTATCTATGGACAGCCGCCATATAAGCGGACATTTGAAACCGTGCGTTGCGCCTCGAAGAACGGCAATTACATGGACAGTGGCAATGTATCAATGACTCAACTGGGCGCCATGTCCATGAGCAGTTCTTCTGGGCCACGCATGGCATCTATGGCATATCCAGCAGGCTCGTATTATCGCGGTGCCAGTGGCAGCAGCAATTCGCTGGGCCTCAAGACACTGTCCAGTGAAAGCCTCAACTCGCAGTCAGACGATGGTTATCCAGCTCAGCCATCCGGTGTGCCTGGTGCGCCGGGTGCCAAAGAATTGGAGGCGGCGCTCAAGCGGTTGACACCTGCCGAAGTTTTGGCCCGGCGTGCGATGCTCTCGTATGCGCCTGCTGGTACATATAATTATGATGAACCTATGCAGGGACGTGGTGGACTATCGCAGGCTGGACAAAATGCGGGCATGTTGGGCAACCTGCCAATGGGTGTGCGCACGCCCGATAGCATTATGTCAACGGGATCGAACGCATCGTCAGGTCTAACGACGCATCATCAATGGCGTCTTCCAGAGAAATTGCAGATTGTGAAGCCCATGGAGGGATCCCAGACGCTGCATCATTGGTCGCGCCTAGCGACGCCCACACTCAGTGGCCTGCTGGAAGAGCGACCCGGTGTAACAATTCGTGGTGGCCGTGGTCTCGACGATCTAGGCATGCAAGTGTACACGCTGTCTGACGTGGAGGAGGATGTCAGCGAGGAGCTCGGTCTGGGCAAACAGTTCGAAGCTCCTGGCTGTACGTACACCTATACGAACAGCATGGTCATGCATCCGGATGATGGTTTCGTCAACGACATGTCCTTCCTCTCACAGTCGCAGGTATCCTCGCGCATGGCCTCCACATCGACATCAAGACAGCCAAGGTGAGTCCGGAATAACTTAAAACGGGTTTATGAAATAAAATAATTTACGCAATGTTGTATTTCAGTTGTCCCGCCACGCCACGCGCCGGGATGTCGCGCAAGAACTCCTGCTCCACGTTTTCGGTTAATCTGGGATTGGCTGGCATGCTGAACGAGCGCGGCATTAAGGCGGTCACGCCTAGTGCTCTGAACACGCCCGCTGGTCCCAATTACTCGCCTACAGTGACGCCCTGCAATAGTCCAGAAGGTTCGCCGCCGCGTGCTCAATCCCCTGAGCCGCTGTTCGGATTGCTTTCGTCGGGTGCCGATCTGATCAAACGCAAGCTGGTCGGTCCAAGTGATCTGCAGCTGCAGCACAATCTGCGAAAGCAACAGCATCAGCAGAAGGTGATGTTGTCGCAGCTGGAACGACGAGCGTTGCGTTCATTGAATCTAATCGAGAAGGTGGAGAGCATCGGACTGGAGAACATAATCAGCGCACAGCGTGGACTCGGCACAGGCATTGCCAATCGCAGTTGCTCCAGTTTGAGCACATGCAGCGGCGACAGCCTGCAGAGCTTGCATACGAGCAGCAACAGCATTGTGGATGACATTCATTTTGATCGCGCACAAATCAAGGGTGTGCTGCATCGAGGACTGAAATCGCCAACGCCAGCAGGAGGAGCAGATGTTACCCCAGTAGCAAAAACAACAACAAAAAGTGGTATAGCAGCCTCGTCGGGTAACATCAGCAGCAGCAGCGCCTACAACAGCGAGGACAGCGACGATCAGGGAATTGTGCTGCAGCTGAAGCCGAAGGCGACGTCGACAACGACAAAGCAATCGGCGGCGGCGGCAGCGGCAGCAGCGTCGACTGCAGCGCCTGGCTCTGCCAGTGAGACGCGACTGAAGCAAATGCAGCGTCAGAAGTCGCGGCGTAATCTAAAGAATGGCATGGCAGCACAGCGTTCCGATCTGGGCACCATTGGCGGAGCTAACGGTGGAGGACGTGTGCGTCCCGATCTGGGCAAGGTTAGCGACAGCGGAGCCGCAGCAGCAACAAGCAGCAGAAAGAGTAACAGCGAGAATGATTCGCGAGCGGCGCCGCAGAGCATTACGCAATCCTTTGTGGGTTCAGTTAGTTCCTTGTTGTTTGGCCGCAAAGGCGGCTGGCTGTAAACTCACACCCACACACACCATACACACACACACACACTCTTAGTTACGTAGTACACGTGCCGGACTATGGTTTAACATTGTATCAAATTTAATTTAATGTTAAAGAAAAAAAGAAGAAAAAAATTCAAGAAGTAACATAAAGAGAAACGCAACGTTAGGTTCTGCCTCCGCCGCTGCCTGCGCTAAAAACGATGCTGACGATGTTATGCAACACTGGCCAAGGCCGCTGTCGTATAGTGTTTGTAGCTGTGATTTGTAAATACTTGTAGTAAAATGTTTAAATTTAGTAGTTATTATTAATTAAATATTCAATTGTTTCGCTTATGCAACGGCGGCTTAAGAGCAACACAAACGACAACAACAAAAACAACACCGGAAACAGCCCAAACAACTAGAAGAAAAATACGTACTATGATGGTCAGTTCCAAAGCAGCTTTTTTATTTACTCAAACTATGGAAACTATTACTTATATTACTATTATTATTATTATTTTTGCCAACTTTGTATTTATTTCGATATATGTGTTTACACCCAACAAACTATATGAAGCCTATCACACTATGGAATACTTTTATTTTCCTTCTTATAATTTGTGTACAAAGCCGAACGAAGTCGAAGAATGAAAGCACTGTATATAGGATATAAAATATGTAATCAATGTGTGGATTTGCTATAGAGAGGACTACATACATATACATATATATATTTTTTTACACATGTATGTATAGTTTACTCGGTTTTTTGCTTTCCACGCTCACAATATAGAAGAATTTCGAAGTGCTTCTGAGTTTTCGGTGCTATCTCTCGCAAAGTATAAAACATATTTCTGTTTCTAGTCTCTATCAAGAGGGCTTGGCGTTCGTTTGGCTATGCGAGCTTGTTAAATCACGATGCATAGCTTCTAAATAGAGCGCATAACTCATGCAAAATAAACAAGAACATTTACTAACTTTACACTTATTAATTGAACAATAAATGTAATAAACATTTACTTACTATTCTAATTGAAAATAGTTTTGATTTCAATTAACAGAGGCCCAAAAACGGTATTCCCCATTAGGCTGCTGTTAGCTAACATAGCAAGCACAGAGCGCGCAACACATGTTATCCAGACCACTGTTAGCTAACAGCAGGCAGCTGTTAACGCGCTTCTCAAACACTTGACTTTGGCAAGACACATACTACTTACTAACTACTACTAACCCATGTATATCATTGACAAAGAAATTATATCGTTAAATCAAGAACAAAAATACACACACATATATTGACGAAATTGAACGCGCTTTGAGAATACTTAGGTTTACACAAAAGTTTGTAATCTTAAGTAATACGTAATAATCATGGAAACCGGCATCAAAGCTGATCGAGTGTGTGCCCCCAGATACAAACAACAACAATAAATGTAAAAGTTATTAGTTGTAATTATGATCAATATATTTATTTACATACGTATGCAAAAATAAAGAGAAACATCGTTAAATAAACATATCTCATTGAGTTTTACTGTTAATTAGTGCGACAAGAATATCAAAAAATATTCCTAGTCCTTGATTTAAGAAAATTCCCCCCAGAATACTTACATAGATTGAAAACAAAGTGGATGTTTTCTACAAAATGTTTAATTTTCATATATCGTTTTTATTTCATTGTAATGACTAACATTTTAAAAAATTACAATTCAATATTGAATAAATTAATTGTAAGCATTATAATTCATAATTTCTGCCTTGATGCTCACTATAATTTGTTATATAAGGTTTGTTTAATTTCCTTTCATGTTCATTTTCTCAATTTTTCTTCAAAGTGTGTGTATTATCATATATATATATATGTTTGTTTTGTTGTGGTTCTTGGTGTTGTCGATCTTGTAGTATTGCAACTGTTGCGTATAATTATTTAAATGTATGTAGTCATTAATGTAAAATTTGTATGCACTGTATTTGCAGTTAATATTGTATATGCATTCATAATTCATATAAATAGTTATCCAACGGAGCTTGGTATTGTACAGATACGAAAGAAAAGCATAATTGTATAGGACCATTTTCCCTTCATGTTCCCCACTATCCGGTAAGCACAAAATAAGAAACATTGCAATATAAAATCCGAGTACAATAAACGATTGATAAAACGTAGATCATTGACTTAAGTTACTTTCGTTCTAGGCTATTTTATGCATGGTGTTTTTTTTTGTTTTGTTCTATATTTTCTGTTCTTCGTTTTTCGATGCTACTCGGTTTTAGAATATATGTTATCTCTCACTAGTCGGATGGGCGCAGCTAAACTAAACATGCGATTAAGTACAATTTGTATAACGGTTACATCAAATGCAGCGTTTAGTTATAAGCAGATCGATTCGTCATTCCCGCTCTCCCAATTATTTCATACAGCTTCTGATTTTCTCTCTTTGCATTTCTACACTCTTAAGCTTTGTCTAACGTTATGAATTTGTTTTAAACTCTCATTTCCTCATCGTTTTGTTTACATATTTTCTGTCTTGCAATAAATCATTTATTATTATTGCCTATTGTGTCTAATCCTTGACATATTGTTCATTGGATTTTGGTTACAAGTTTGCGCTTTCTGTTTTTTTGCATTTCCGAAAGGGTACATAGACTACTACTATCTATTACATTTATATTTGTTTAATGTTTTTTTTTTCCCTCTTTACAACCATTGTATGGGGTAAAGAGATGTGAAATCAAAATTACAATTCATGTTGGTGTGTGTTTTTCTTTTTTGGAAATATAATAAACATAGATTACATTAATTAATACATACAATGGAGGCCAATACTCGAGCTAATAATTACTGGGCTGGTTATCAGTTTTTCTATTTCTCTTCATCGGCTGTTTAATCTGGTTTCCAACTGTAGTTTGGTAGATTTGAATAGTTATACAGTTTTGTAATTCTCCGGTTGCCTGTTTTATTTTTTCAATTCATCATTTGTTATAGCTTTTGTTTTGTTTGTTTTTTTTTTTTTTTGGTTTTTTGTTGAAAAAATGAACACTTTTCATCTGGTGGGAATATACATATGGTTTTGGAAATCTATTGCACAGAACATGAATTTTTGTGGCCATTTTTGTGCTTTAGTCGCGCCTTCGGCTTGTATTTCTCCAAGAAGGACAGCTGCTTGGCATTGATCGCGCCGCGTCGTTTACTGCAAATGTTAACAAAATAGTATAATTTATAGATGTTTCAGAATTCTTCAGACTTACTCTCTGATCATCTCAACGGCCGCCTCGTACTTCAAGCCCAGTTCGATGAGTGCCAATGCAACCAGTACAGGAGCACGACCCAATCCCGCCACACAATGTACGGCAACACATGCCTCGGGATTCTGTTGGTATCTGCGAGAAGAAGAAGAAACGAGAATGTATTAGTTAGTTGTGGTCAAAAGCGAAACAATAAGGTAACAAAATACTTAAGTTTTTTTTCGCATATTGCATATTAATCGATACTTTTGTGGTTGTTGTTGTTATTGTTGTAGGTTTTGTTGCATTTAATAAAGCATTTTCGGGATCTACGCTTACCGACAAGTCTCATTATCAAGAAATGCAGCATTATTAATATTTTCAGCTGCCTCGCTTGTATCAGTTTCATTTGCTGTTAGGGGCATTGTATCTGTATCTGTTGTGGCTGAAACTGAAGCTGTCGCCGCTGTAGCTGTAGCTGTAAGACTGAGACTGGCTCTGGCTCTATCTCTGGCCCGGCCTGTGGCTGCGACTGCGGCGGCTGCTGCGGCTGAGGCTGCTGTCATTGGAGCTGTTTTTGGTATGTGTCTGAGCGAGAAACGCTTGTGTCTGTAGTAGGATAGTGTGGCGCTTGTGGACTTTCTAAAACTAGCCAGCGAGTACAGAGAGTAGGTACATAGTAGTAGTAGTAGAGTAGTAGTAGTAGAGTAGTAGTAGTAGATAATATGGTAGTAGCACACGAAATACACGAAAAAACGAAACGAAAGGGTATATATAGGAAGGAAGTAGGTAAGTT
Organism: Zaprionus tsacasi; assembly: GCA_018904105.1. Lineage (NCBI taxonomy): Eukaryota > Metazoa > Arthropoda > Insecta > Diptera > Drosophilidae > Zaprionus > Zaprionus tsacasi. Next base: position 75,361 of record JAEIFR010000099.1, read on the forward strand.
TTCTTTTCCACGACAAAATCATATATTCATTTAAACTCTACGGATTGCGATTTGAAGCGATTGAAGCGAGCAACGTGAAGTGTGGAAGAAATAAAATACAAGAGAAAAATGCAAGAGAAAACTCACTGAAAATGAAACTATACAAAAGTATAAAAAGCAAATCATTGAAATATGTACATATTTACTGGAAAACATCGCCATGTTGCCTACTACTATATAAGTGAAGCAAAGCCCAGGCCTAAATACTACGTAAATGATATATATATATATATATTGTGAGTGTTATTGTGACTGTTTTTCCCCCACTTATGGTTAGTTAGCAGACGGAAAAGGAATTGTCCTTAATTAATATCTAAGTGTTTATTAGTTTAGTATCTTAGTCAGTGTGTACAAAGCAACCGAAAATACAGAATAAACTAAAATGTTTATAAACCTATTTTCTTGTTTTGCAACTTCTCAGTAAATTTCTGAACTACTGAAGTGGGCGTAATGACTTTAGGTTTATATATAGTTCTTTTTCAAGAAACATTTAAATTTATAATCAACTTATGCTTTGAAGTTATTAATAGATAGAAGAACCTTAATCAAAACTTGAATTTAACATAAAATAAATCATTAAATTTTTAAAGCCCACAAATCTTTCGGTCAGCTACGATTCGTGAAATAAATATTAACAAAATAATATATATGTACGCATATATATTGTATATATATAAATGGCATTTTCTTGTAGATACAACAAATGAAACTGATTGTGAGTCGATATAGTACTGGGTTTTGAGCTTAGTTCCGCATTGAAACTAGTATGCACATATATATTTACATTTATCATACTACTTTCGACTTACTTATCCTTCAAGACCTCGAACCACTCATCGACAACCTGTTGCGGCGGAAAGGTGCCATCGTCGAAGGCCAGATCCTTGACCTGTATACCCTGTGCCTCGAGCTCGTCCGTGTTGTAGCTGGGCTCGCAGACACGCACCACAGTGTTAACATTGTTCTTTTTAAGCTCCTATAATATTGGATAGATTAATTATTAGTACTGGTATTTGATTAGTCAGCCTTTATGGCCATACTTACCATAATATAATGATTAATTGTTATGTCTGATGGTCGATCGGTGATTAGGAACTTCATGCCCTTATATTCGATAAGGGCGGGAGCGGGGCGCAGATCTTTTTGACGCATTTTGATGATGACTAACTTAATTAACTTTGCAAATCAGTTACAGTTAGAATCGAAGTATATGTATATAATATATATGCAGGTATATAAATATATAGCTTGTATAATTACTCAAATTAAAACCCTATTAATTTGCTGGCCTAATTAAATTACTTGATTTGACTTTTGACTTTCAGGGGAAGTTACTCGATTCTCCTCTCTATTCTATTCCTTCTATTTAATTCGACAAAATTCAGCGTATAGTTCTTTTTAGTAGAGACGTTTCTTTGACATTCGTTTTTGTAAAAAAATATATGTATGTATAAATATAATTAAATGTTTCCGTATGTGTTTTTATCGCTTCCACACGCAAACACACACCGACTCAATCTAATTTCGATTAAAATTTTAAGTATAAATTAATATTTTGAATAATTAAGTACCAAATTTTGGATTTCCACAATACTATCACAAAAAATTTTTATAGAATTTTCTGTTGCTTCTCTTAACGAGCGAAAGACGTCTAATCAAAAATCCCTGTTAGTTTCGCAACGCTCACGCGATTCTCTTCTAAAATAAATTTAATTATCTTGAGTGCACTTTCTGCTTTCTTCTCCGCTTCCACTCCAACTCCTCTGCTCCTCTGCTGGTCTCCGTTTTGTGTTGCTTTCAAACTTTTTCGTTGTCACTCGCGCTACCCTAAACTAATTTGTTTCGTGATATGAACTCCGTTCACCGCAGACCCCTCCTCTCCTTCTAGTATCCTTCCTGATTCGCCTCAGGCTTCTTCGTAGCTGTCCACGCTGTGGCTCCGATTACTCTCATCGACTTCCGACACAGGGTATTTTTTTTTTTGCAGGCTTCTATGGCCTTATCGAGTTTTCTCTTTTTTACCTGCAAATAGTAATATTAAATAATTTTAAATAAATATTATTTTCATAATAATAATAATAATAAATAATTGTTTGTCAACAGTTTAAAGATATACCCCGTCTTTAGAATTTTCTGCAATTCTTCGACCAATTGACTCGATTGAGTTCTCAATTGAGAGCAATTATTTGGCAATTTGCAGAAGGCCCCAGCAATTACGACGATTGTCGTCTCTCTCTTCAAACTGGTCTAAATTTATTTCTTTCGGTTTTAATTGTTGAAATTGCTGACATGGATCGAAATTAATCTCAATTACACGCGATGAAAGCATTCGCTTTTCTTATTGTTTTCCATTTTCCATTCTTTTTCTTGTTTTCAGCGACATTTAGTGGTTTTCCATTCCTTAGTTGAGGTGCAGCCGAAAGCCCAAAGGTTAACGCGCTTCACACTGTTTTTTTTTGTTTGTTTGTTTGTGTCTTACACCTACACACAGTCAGATGACCTTTGACCTCCCCAAGTGCTGCTAGCCGCACGTGTCGCGCATTCAATTACGATTACTTTCGCTGGCCAGGACCTTGTACAAATTCTTATGTACATATGTATGTGTTGATTTTATTTACGGCATTTTCCACTTACTTTTTATTTGTGCTGTGCCTGGCAGTATTCTGCACTGTCTAGATGAAACTCCATAGATGTGGGAACAGGTCTAACCAACTGCAAGAGAGGGAGAGAAACAAAGAGTTTAGATAAATAATAATACGTTAAATTCGATAAACGTACATAAAATTCAAAAACAATTCGATCAATATCAAATATCATGTTGATATATGTTTTATATATTGTAAAATATATTTGTGCCTCTATGCCCACACGTAATTAAGGAAAATAAACCTATTTGTATTCGAAGTGAAAATGAGAAAATCTAACGCAATAAAACTCATCCAAACGAGGCAACAAATTTCCAAGCATTATTTTTTTTTTTCAAAAATTACGCTTTCAAATTTAGAAACAACAAAATAATACTATATAATATATGTGTATTTACATATTGACAGACGCGCATATTTAGTTGAGTTATACACAGATATATGTATGCAGAGAGATACAAATACAATGTAGATCTATTTAAATGTATCTTGTACATAAAAGAAATTCATAGAATTAAGCAAATATTTGGTCTTATTTGAAGGTGTTACGGGGTCTTATATTTTTTTTTTTGTTCGCATGTGTTTCTGTATTTAAGAGTCTTAAATAAAGCACAACACAAACAAAACAATTCTCTAGCATTTTGGCATAATATTGATAAAACGAACCGCGAGCCATAGGATGTATGGTCTGTAGTAGGTGGGTGGGTGGCTAAGTGGGGGCATGCTCTACAGGTTGGGCGAGAGAAGACCCGAGAGACCAAAAGGGGTATTAACAACGTACTAATTGACAAGCGCGTGGAAATGATATATTCATGTAAGTGTGGGGACCAAAAAAGGTATTTAATTATATATAAATGTATTCGCATTTGTTTTCGGCTTTTTGTCACCCGTTGTGGCACATGATTTCGCGAGTTAAGAAGGGAAAAACAATTTCACTTGTTTAGTACCTTTGGCGTGGCATTGGGAGCACAGAATGCCGCGAAAGCAGATGCTAAGTAAAACCAAAACACAGTGGAATCAGCTGTTCACTTGGCTGGCGATTGATTTCCTCAAGAGTTTTTACTTGACTTATGCAATATATATATATATGTATTTAATTTGTTTTGCGTCTTTGCTAAAATGCACAAATACAACAGAAACTTGCGAACACACATACACGGAAACAGAAATAGATAGATTATAAACTATATTAACACAGTATTTATATACGTAATATGGACATTAATAACACTGATTATTTATTGCACAAACATATTGCGAATATTCTATATGTAGGTGATTATTATTATTGATTTTTACAATTTGCAACTACTATCGTTAATCGCCTGTAATGCGGCGCGATAAAATCTCGATTAGATATCGACAGGTGTCAATTCTAAGACGCTGATCGATTACAACACTAAGCAGACACCAATTGCTGCGCGATGAGCTCTGTTTCATCTTTTGCTATCGACTGAACGTTGCCAAACGCCGCTGCCGGCATTGCAGCCAGCAGCGAATTGCCGAGAAAGAGAGCGTATGGAATTGTGAGAGAGCGTATATTGACGTGACGCACGAATCGAGAGAGCACGAATGCGGCGACAACTCTGTTTGTATTTCTTTTTTTTTGTTTTCCTTGCTCTCCTCTACTCGCGAGCCGTGAGTGAATACTTTGGCACTCTGCCGTCCCTCTTGCCCACTTGCTCGCTGTGACGCATATGCCTACACTGCACTGCACATACATATGTATGTATGTATGTATAAACATATGTGTAATTGCAGATATGCACACGAACAATGCTCCCGTCTCAGAGAGAATGATTTCACAGTCTGGCGAAATTTTAAGCTAATAAATATGGTACCTCTTAAACAGATTTAATTGCTCGGTTTTTTCAAATAATCTTCAATCTATAATCTGCAGTCATGGTGTGAGGATAATATCTTTCTATATACAATAATTACAAAATTTAATTTATTTACAAAATCAGATAACAGACAAGAACTTTTATTTTATTTATAGCAACTTTCGAATCAAGGTCAATGGTTATTTGGAAAAAATAACAAATCAAGTTTTGCGACAGTGAAAAGTTAAATTATATAGAATTAACTGAGGCGCATGTCAACAGACACTCAAGGTCAGAGCGGGAAATAGTTGCAGTATTGGGGGAGCTCAAATTGAAACCAGCTAAAACTTAACATATTGTAGGCAAATAATGCCGGCACAGTGGGAAGCTTCCACATATTTATCTGTGGTTAGATAACAGGTATTAGAACCATTTGAGGAGAAAATTGTAATAATTTATTTTACTAGGTACCGTCCAGGCGGGCATTACAATCACAGTCACCCCAGCACCATGACACGCTTCGGTGCACAATAAATTGCTGTAGAGAGACTCTTGAGTTATATGTAGACTGCATAAGGTAAATATGGGTAGGTTCAGTATAGAACTGATGCTATTCTAGGTAGTTTGAGCGGGTATATAGTATCGTTTATGAAAAAGATCAAAAATAAAATAAAATACTTTAATTTTGAGTTTCTGTTGTTCTTGTTAGTATAAGAGAATAAATAACTTCCTTATTTGTTGTGGGATATTTAATCAGCTTATCAACTTAAAAGTTCAAAACAAAATAAAGTGAGATAATAAGGGAAAATAATACGAATTATTTTTTGAAGTTTTTATGTTTATCCTTGAAGAAATTGAGGATAATACGAAGAGAGAGATGAGAGTTGACTGCACTCTGTCCAGACGAGTCAATGCCATTGCGAGGTATATCGGTGATAGACACACAAACATGCAAAAAAAAAAAACAACAAAGAAACAAAGACAACAACGAAGCAGGAACCGTAGAAATGACGAGGAGCCAATGTTGTCTTCTTCTTATTGCTTGAAAAAAAGAAGATATATGCGGGAATAAACATAAGGTCAACTCAAAGTGTCTGGCCGTGAACAATGTCGGGTTCAAGGTGCCCATCAGCAGGAGGCGGAGGGTTCTCAAACAACAAATGAAAATGAAATTAAGATTCGAATAGACAGACAACATTTACTGACGCAATCACGCAGTCTGACTATTTATTTCGGAAAAAAATAAACATTATATAGCAGAAAGAGAGAGAGAGAGCGAGAGGGGAGTTGTGAGAAAGGTAACTCGATGCGTCTGTCATTGTATATGTCTACAAATGCCGATAAGAATGTGGGATACCAATGAAGCAAATACAGACAACCAGAATTCTGTCTGGTCTGCAAAAAAAAGAATAAAAGATGTTATATAAAATATAAGCATATTCATTACAATTTGTCTATTCCCTTAATAATATATATATTAAAACTTTGGTTTTAATTATCCTTCTAAAAAGAAACACTATAATATTTAATTGCGTAAATTTGCAACCTCACTTCAAATGTATGCCTTATTCATATATGGATGATTCTGGTATCGTCTCGCTTGATCTATTCTCCTAGTACTATAGCTTTTAGTTGATCAAACAGAGCTTGGCTTTAGGATGCATGCAAACAATATTAACAATGCAGTTTCAACATATTTGGAGCAGAGTGAACAAATAAAAGAGGCAGAAACACAAACAAATACGATAAACAGGACGAAGGACGTTTTAGTGCTAAAAACTACACGAGTCTGTTCCCAATTATCGATTTTGCGACTTACGACTATGCACAGCCCCCAAGGGAGAGGAGAAGAGGGCAGGCAGGCAGGCAGGCAGGGAGTGAGGGAGTGAGGGAGTCGAGAAGGTAGCAAATGGTAGGGAAGGCACAGAGGATGCAGAAGGAGGTGCGGCGGCAAAGTCAAATGTAAATACATAACGGCAGTCTGCCATTTCGCCATAATGGGAAATTATCGTTACTTTAGTAGGGAGACGCCATGGCGGTTGTTGGCAACAATTCTGCGACAACCACGAACGAGGGCTGTTCAATAAGTTACTAAGTATGCTAAGTAATATCGCACAGATATAACCGATGAATATGACTCAACTGCACCTTCATAAACTCCAATTAACGGCCCTATATACATACATTTCTAAAAATACCAGATTTACTATATGTCATTCGCACCATATTGTATTTGTAATTGAAGCATTCTTGCAAGTAGAGTTCCTGCCCCCACAATCGTTCGATGAATTGTCGTAACGTTACTTCATGACGTCTTTAAGGCCACCAAGTGCGTCATCAAATTTTTACCACAGGAAATTGTGTCCCTATATCGTATCTCTCTGACGTAGAAATATATGTAGCTACAATTGTTGCCCCTCATTATCAAACAGTCTCATTGCATTTATTCTTTGAAGGTCTTCACTATTCGAAGAGTACAGTAGGCAAAAAGCTGTGATCATCTTCATATAAGTATTATCAATCAAACAAGTCTCATGCACATGTCTCGAGTCCTTTCCACAAGGTTATCCAGTCAAAACTGTCGTCGTTACATGCACTTCGCAGAGCCCAGAGGCAACCACAATATTTGTTCTGTTATATTTAGACTTGGCGGGGTGGTTAGCTACTAGTCTCTCTCCCCTTGCAACCAGTGCTCCCCTCTCTTGCTCTCTATCTCTATCCACCATTGGCAAGCAAACGGCAACTGACGTTGTAAGTATTGCATGTTTTGGTCGTTTTCTTCCTTTTCTATATTTAGAAATGACATGTTGTAGTATTGTACCGTACATACTGGCGAAATTCGCACGCTTACCGGAAACGTGACAATACATAGTCTATATTCAAATATATAACTTGGGCAAGTTACTCGCATTCACCTGGAAGTTTTCAAGCTTTATGAAGCGCGACTAAAATGAATTTATTTAACAGACCAGCAGGAACTGTCAATTAGAATAGATGAATTAATTGTTTAAGTTAACAAGCAGATTCTTTTCAAATTAGCGTATTTCCTTATTTAATCTGAAGTAAACAGCTTTATATCTTCTTCAATTAACAATATTATAGTGAATGATAATTTAATTTTATTAATAGTCCGTGAATATCTATCTATGTATTTTCACATTCATTCACACACATTTACACACGTATGTATGTATGTAGATATGGCAAACTGGCACAAGGCGCACATAGAACGCAGACAAGAGAGCGGAGACAAAATAAAATGAAATAAACAAAATTATTGGGACAGAGTCAAGTCAGAAGATGCCATGGTTGTCTCTCTGCTGTCTTTTATTTTGTTTTATCATTGAGTAAATAATTTAACAAAATCAGTGGCAACACTAAATGTATTTTGTTATACTACAACAATATCATTGAACTTGTTCAAGGACAGCACATACGGAGAGAAATTAGAAGAAAACGAAGCAAATGTTTTTATTGGATTAACGGTTAATTGATTTAGATCTGCTCTGCTGGCTGCAGCCTTCCTTGTTCAACTGTTGCTCTCTCTCTCTCTCCCCTTCTCCAGTTAACAGACTTCACGCAATGTAAGTTAACAGCGGCGAATTAAAGAAACACAAACAGGTATGTTCACAAACGTACATATGTATGTATGTATTTTGAGTGTTTGCTGTGTTCTTTTTCTACTTTTATGCAGCTGTTTAAGTTGTGTTCTTGCTGAATATTCGTCCCCATTGACGCAAATGACTAAAGAAAACACACACGAATGTACATAAATATGTTTGTTTCTTTGCATATACGCATTGAGTATTTATTTTGATTATCGAAAACTTTCATGGAAATTCGTAAGTGTCTGCCGCGATAAAGACGGTGGAAATAAACTCAAAGCACAAGGGAAATGATAATTTTTTTATGACACAGTACTCACTCATACCAATAACTCAAATGTCACGGAGAATATTGTGGGCTGATAATAAATTTATGAATGCAAAAATAAATATGAAAACTTTTTCAAAGATGCGACGCGCGTCCTCATTTGCTCAGAATAAAACTCAACTGATACGTTTTCCCTTTGTTTTTGCTACTTATTCCGATTTTCTTTTTGCGTCGCTGTGTTTTGTTTGTTTTCTTTGATATGATGATAAATCTGTTTAAGCATTTAACAGATTAGATTTTAGTCAACCTGCTGCTGCTGCTGACGTAAAATCAGTGCAATCAAAGAAAAGTAAAATATATGTATGTCTCTAGATGAATATCTGGAGTAAAAGTGCACGCTTTACTTCTTTCTGGTCGTCGGTCATGTCCCAGATTCGCAATTGTACCAGTTTTCGCTATAACTGTAACCAGGTCAATCTCGTGCAGACATTCACTTTCAACTAGTCATTTACATATCTATATATGTATGTATGAGTGTATTTAACATACCCTGCTAACACCATATTCAGGCAATTGGGTCAATGGCTCACAGGCAAAAAGGGACCAAAAACTGCAATTAAAAGGTGAATTCATCAAATTGGAGGATATCTCTCAGGCGTGTGTACCCATGCAAACTTCATACACACTCACAGCTGTATGCGTGCCTGTGCAGACACACCCACACATACACGATACAGGGAGCTGAAGCAATGGCAGGCGAGAAGGAGAGAGCAGGCGTTACATCGCGATTACAGCAACAATGGCAAAAACAGAAGTCCGTAGTCGCTTTTTTGTTAGTGAGTGAAAAGTTAGTTCAAAATTATAACAAAGTTTGTGACAACTAGTGTTTTATTAAAATGCAGTGACATGTCAAACAAGTTTTACATATAACTTCGATATACATTTATTTAAACGAGCCCCTATGTACTTACTACAATTGCCATACACATTTGAGTATAACTTTGATACTTTTTCGTCGCCTTTTGAGTACGAGAAAGGCAATTTCACGCAGAGAGGCACACAGACACTAACACAGAGACACAGACACTCGAGCAGCGAGACAAGCGATTGATTTTTAGATTTTCAGTTTTCCGCTTTCGTGTTCGTATTCAAAAATGTTTAATATTCAATATAACTGACAATTTATTGCTTGTTGACGACATTAACGCGACGTTTAGCTCCTTGCTTCCGTGGTCAAATGTTGTAACCTCAAATATTTTTCACCAAATTTGTCGATGAGGCGCAGACAATATAGACAGTCGTAGACCAAGACTTGTCTATGAACGTAACCCCGATTTAGAATTTATCTTTTTCTGCACTACAATTCTTTTCATACGCAACTAATTTTCAAAATGCAATTAGTTGTAGTTGCTCTCAGACAGTGCAAAACCTTTAAACGCGAATATTTTTTGTTATAAGCTTCCAGTGTGACCGCATGCGACAAGGGCCAGAATACCATTGAATTGAACACGAAATGGAAATTAACAGTGCATGACAGTTTGCTGTTAAGTGTGGAGCAAAACTGTTAATTTTGGTATTTTTGCGCACACAGATGTCAGTGCATCTAAAAATCGAAATGCTCGGAATTCATTGATGAATCATGTTGAAACGGACAGATGATAATTTAACAGGCAAAAGATGGCAAGTCACACACAAGAATCTAACACAGAGGAAATACAGGTAAGTCCAATGATTAAATAGCTAAAACCGCTAATCTTTATGCTAACATAAATATGTATTGCCCACAGATCGTGGGCGAAATCAGCATAGGCCAGGATGACCCCATTGCAGAATATAAGAAGTTAATAGAGACGAGGGTTGCAGTGGATCAAATTGTCGCAGATAGCATTACAAAGGAGAACTTTAAGAAAATCGCAGCTGCCGCCCGTGATGTCACTTGGCAATTGTTATTCAGCAATGGAGGCGATGACGCCACGGCTGAGTCACACAAAAAAGCTGGCGATCTACTCGATGAATACAAAGCCGATGCCAGCTTCTACGATCCATGGTCCTACAACGAGTGGATTGTCAAGCTGCGGGATGAGCTATTAAAGCGGCAGCTTTTGGATTTCTGGCGCGAGACCATTGTTAAGAAGCAACTGGGTCCCTGTTGGTCGCGGGATTCGGATCTATTTGATTCCAATGATGCCCCTCCATTGGAGTTTTATGCACACGCCGGCTGTGTGGCGCCCTTCGCTGCCAGCCTGAAGGTACGAGCCGCTGGCGAAGCGAAGATCGCTGCAACCACGGTTGACGAGGCGGCCGAACTCGAGGCCAACAACAAAGCCGCATTATCAGGCAACTTTGAGGCAAAGATCGACAAGGAGCAGCCGCTCAGCGATTACCGCGACCTAATGAATCGCTATGTTCTCACCAATGTTGTTCTACCCGACGATATACACAAGAGGAATGTGGATAAGATTGCCAAGGCCGCCCGTGCTGCTATCTGGGAGCTGCTGTTCGAGGGCACGCCCACCCAGGATGAGTTCGACAAAGCTGCCGAACTGCTGGAACAGTACAAGAGCGATGCGGGCTTCTACGGTCCCTGGGACTTCAACGAATGGATTGTCAAGCTGCGCGATGAGCTGCTGCAGCGCGAGATGCTTGAGTTCTGGGGCGAGAAGATTGTCGGAATGGAGCTGGGGCCGTGCTGTTCCCGAGATTCAGATTACTTTTCCGGCGATGATGATTTGCCCTGGGATTTCTATCTGAAAGCTGGCTATGTGGCGCCATTCGATAAGGCTTAAGAGTAGCAGACTAATCCTAATGATACTCACAGTTAAAACCTCCAAATTAATAAGGAAAATCTTATAAATTAACTTTTGTACTTTCACATGTTAACCTGACAGTATTTGTTGTCATTTAAAAATATACTGCACCGATTTATAACATATATATGAAATAGGTTATACCAATAATAATAAAACTTATAAAATACGACATTGACTCTCCTTTCCTGCTTAACCATCTAAACTTTTGTGTTTCTTCTAGGGTTACGCGGAATTTTGTACCGCTTTCGTTGGGCTTCTGCAATAATAACTATAGCATGCATGATTCTTTTAGAGTTCTCTGTGCAGATAATTATAATAAGCTTTTTAGAGTAATCAACACGGAATGATTGACTGATTGGGTTTTACTGGGTTTTCCCCAATCCTTCGCCGCAAATGCTGGATCGTGAATTCTTGTTTTATATTTCCAAGCTTAAATTTAAATTCAGATTTGAAAATTAAATATATTTTTAATTAATTAAAATTCTTTTATAAAATTCAATTTAAATATCATCATTTTAAATTTTTATTATTTTCTTTTTTTCTTTAATTTTAATTATCTCTTAATTTAAAAATAAAAACTAATTTTAATTTCTAGTCGACTGTCTTAGTTGTCGTTAAATAAATAAATAAAAATATCTAGTTTTTCGTTTTTTATTGTTATTAATATTTTAGTTTCCGAAAAGAAAAAGTTGAAGAATTTGTACTCTACAAAGGTTAAATAAAAATAATCGCTAAAATCAGCTGGGTATGCGCAACAGGTAAACTTGTCCCTGTGTGTGTTAATGAATTCTCATAAATAAAGCCTTTCGTTTGTTTGCGGTCAACAGATTTATCCAATATTCATGAGAATGCCGCCCACCTATAAATAAATTCGATATTCCTCCTGTTCAAGCTCAATAGCCTGCCTCTCTCCCTCTCTCTCTGGAGGTAAAGGGAAAGTTGGCACCTGTTTTTGTTTTTATTGTTGTTCTGGCGGTTATTGTTGTTGCCCTCTTGTGTAATATTCGCAATATTCCGTTGTTGGTAATAAATAAATTGTTATTTTTGCGAGTCGAGCAACATAAAATATGCGCACTATCCGATTTTCATGGCAAAGCCAATGCCTGCCACATTCCGCACTCCTCTCCTCTCGGGTAATATATCATTTTTATTATCTCCCTATGCAGTGGCATCTGCTGCAGTAGCGCCATGCACCGTGGTAGCGAAGGCGTGGCAAAGTGTAAGTGTTGGGTAACGGTAGCAAACGATTGCAGCTAGTGCACTAAACAATTCGCGCAACTATCGATAGTTAGATAATTTTTGGTATCGCTCAGTCAAGTGACTTTGCTATTAAATCGATATTTATATTTATTGAAAAAATTTGATGATGTAATGCAATTAATTTATGGAAGTTCCCTTACTTGTTTACGCGTCTTCATAAAACAGAATTGAGAATTTTGAATAAAGAGCTACTAAATAACATAAGAATAATCCAAGTTTTTTAGATTCTAGAAAATAATAACTTATCTATACATAATTATTATTTATATATATTTGGCATATTTCATCTGGAAAAATAGAGTATTATATATAAGTACAACAAGTTTTATGGTACATAGGTGGAACAGCGATCAATATCGGATAGTTTTTACCGACTTGTTCTTGGGAACATTTCTAGTTTGTCTTTCTTCATACAAATAGATTTGATTTAAAAACAACTGGAGGAATACATTATACACACTTAAATTGTTCTTAAAAAATAGTTTATTATTATACTGTTTTCAGTCGCGATTTCGGATATTCTACGTAAATATATGAAATTTTTAATTTTAATTTGTATAGCTAAATTTAAATAAAATATTTGACAGCTAAACAAAACTTAAGACACAACGCCGAAGCAACAACAATTGTAAATTAAAGTTATGGATGAAATTTTGTTACACTGACTAGAGGACATTTTTTTCGAAAATTTCCTTTTTTGGGATTTTCCCAGGAAACGGTCTCAACGGAATCGAACTAGAACCTCAATACTTAATTCAAATTAATTAAAACAAATACAATGGAACTGCACTTAAAGACGCAACTGCAACATAAACGAAAACTAAAACTTTGTGTCCTTTAGTTAAAATTTTTTCAATATACCTACTTAGCTAATGATATGGTGGGATTTTCTGTATTAGATTTCTTGAGGTAGGTTACGATAGTTCACTCGGCGTAGAGTAGGCGAGAGCGCGACTTGCACAGGATGCGCGAACGGAACGGCCCTGAGGCATGGGATGAGCCGAGTGACGCCGCCGCCGCCACCACCGTCTGCTATGCCACCTCCTCCGATGCCACTGTCGCCACCTTCGCTGTCGCTGCACTGCCATGACTTGGTCTTGGCGCGAAACAGACGATACTCCTCGTTGTGGGCCGGCGCCAACATGGGCACATAGTTGCAGGGTTCGCACAGGTCCGCATAGCAGCTGAAGAACTCCTTGTAGCCATTGTGCAGCAGATACAGCTCCGGATAGTCCAGTGTCGGGTAGTTATGCGTGTGCAGGCTGCGATCGTTGTTACGCAGGAAGCGGAGCAGCTTGGGACCACGTTCCGAGGAGAATTCACAGTGGAAGACATAGATATTACGTTGATTGGCCTCGGCATCGCCCTCTGTTGCGCTGGCTTGATCTGAGCTTGCCGGAAATGCCTCCATGATCTGCGGACGAGTGTACAGATTAAGGGCGCCACGTATGTGGCCGCCATCGAACTCGTACGGATAGCGACAGTCGATGATCTTGAAGTGTCCCGTCAGCTCGGCGAATTCGCCGCGCAGCAGACGAGCAAGCGTTTCACAGGAGATGGTTTTGAGGTCGCGATGCCGCACACCATGCACCAAGACGGGCAGGGCGCAGGGCTTGCTCAGATCGCCAATAAGTTCGGGCTCATCGCCCAAAGCATTGAGTATATCCACGTTGTTCATGGACATGGATTTGCGCAGGTGACGTCCGTCTGGTGGCGGCGGCTGCTGCTGCTGAAGCTGCTTCTGCGGTTCTGGCCTAAGCGGTGTTATGTCCAACGGTTCCTGCTGCGTCATGCTGAGACAACGTCGCACCGAGCGATTGGTGAACGACGAACTGCTTGTCTCCAATTTGGGTGACTTGAGCTGTCCGCTTATTAGCGCATCAAGATCGTCAGGCAGCTTGTCCAGCGGCAACTGGTCCAGAGATTCAAGCTCAAACATGGCCATGTACTCGTCATCCAGGGAGTTGCCGGAATCATAGCTGGAAGAGACGCTGTTGAAGCTGCGTATTGTTCTTGATTTGGGTGTGCCAAGATCATCGCCAACACAATCGTCGGACTTGCCGCCGTTTAACAGGGTGTTGCGCATGTTGTGCGACAACTCTGTGATTGGTGACAGGGTGCACGAGCTAACTGCGATTTGGCGTTGTAGCATGCGCTGCAATGGCGACTCCAGTGACGGTTTTGCAGTCCTGTTCAATTTGCAGCGCTTTGCCGCGTGTCTTTCGATGCCTTGCAGCTGTTGCTCCTCATCCTCATCATCTTTCAGCAGCAGCATTCCGTGCTCCTCCTCCTCCTCGCCGCACTCCTCTAACATTAAACTCAGCCGCTTAGTTGCCATGGCGTTGCCTAACGATTTCGATCAGCTGAAATAGCAAAAAAAAAAAAAATAATACATCTGTTTCCACCTGTTTACCTCGCCAGTCTTTAGTTCCTTTTTCACTCACTCACCGCAATCGCAATTGTTGTTTAACAATTTTTCCGTGCCGATTTTGTTGGTTATTTTTTCTTATTGTTATTGATCTCAATTGGCGGCGTCCTTCTTTGTGTGCGTTTTAGCACGTTTCTGTTTTTGGCGCACTCTCACACTTTTCTGCCTGTCTCTCGTTGTCGCTGCTTTCATTTTCCGCTCATACCACACGACCGCTCTCTCTCATCCGTGCTCTCGCGCGCTCACACACACACACACACACACGCACGCACAATGGTAAACAGAGCGCGTTAGAGGTGGGCGATAGTTTTAATCATTAACTTTCATGGCTCCGTGTTATTAATTGGCTTTGTGAACTCACCACATCCGATTTATCATTTGAATAAGATTGCATTTGAAGTAAAAATTAAGTGCAAAGTGTCTCTCTTTAATATTTAAATGGTTTTTCAAAGGCTTCTATGTTGTATTTTTGTTATGTATGTATGTATGTATGTGCAAGTGTCATTGCCAAATACCATTCAGGCGCTTTCAAAAGATAATAACCGTTTTGGCTTTGGCGCTAACGCCAACACATTATGGCAATAACAGCACGATTTATAAAATATCTCAACCAGTTTGTGTCAACGAGGCGTGGTGAATTTTATAAGAATCACACAAAAATTGTCGATTAAGTTGATTAGTTTTGATACATGTAGGAAAAAAACCAAACAACGTTAATTTTGTTTTATGTAGAATTGACATAAATACGCCAATGGGGTGTGGTATGTCCTAGGATACCCTATTTTCAAATAAGTTTATTTTCTTTCAATTATGTGTAAACAGATCATGCGATATTGCGATGTTTTTTCTGGTATTTAATGCGTAAAGTTTCTGTCAAGTTGCTCTCGCAAAGGAGTTTTCGAAATCAAAACTCGAACATTTCACTCCAATCGGCGCGACACGAACAACACCAAATTGACAGGCAACTTAAAATACCCGTTCGCCAGTTGATTCCCCATTCCATTACCTTTATACTGGTACGTCTTTGCCATCCATTTGTGGCCAGTTCATGCCTGTCTGCCACGATTAGTGGCAGCAACTGGCAGCTCCTTAAACCAACTTTATTGGCAAATGGGGCGAAGACGTGCCTCATTTTATTTTCATGCATTTTTTCATGCACTCTCGTGCAACTATTTGATGCACATGCGAAAAAGGTATTCTGATTACCAAGTGGAGTATGAAATATTATTTAATAAAATTTGAAAGATATAGAGATGTATACAAATTAATTAGGAGACTTATATTCAAATTAAATTATTTATTAAAGATAATATATTCCATGTTGAAATCTACATATCTTCCTCTTTGCCAATTTAATCAAAATACTATAATAAAAATAATATTTTTTTTCCGAAAATGGTCTAGATTTCATCAATTTAATCTTTTTATAAAGTATATTTCAAGTTCCGAGCATAATTATCTGTAGATGTTATCATATATTTCAGTTATATTTTTATTACTTTTGTAACTTATACTATTTTTATTTATATTTCACTTTCATGCAGGGTATCTAAGGATCGGCTCTTACTTGGCATTCAGTTCTATCTTGTTTTCTTTTTATGTGCTCATGTGCGCGGCGCGTACAATTATTAATTTGATACGATATAATTGACATGTTGGCGATGCCAAAAGGAAGCACTAACATGCAGCTGGATCGGGCAGCAGGCGCGGAGGGAGTGGAGCAAGCGGCGGGCAACAAGCTAAGTCAGAGCGACGCATATTAACGCCACACGTCGCACACAGGCCGCCAGCCAGGGCCAAGATGGAGCAAGCAAGACAGACAGACGGACGGACACGATGGATCTTGGCCACGTTCACTTCATGTCGGCGTCTTTCACTGCTCCCTCTCCCCCTCTCTCTCTCTCTCTGTCCCCCTCTGGCTGCGTCTGTCTGGCGGGCAGGCGTGTAAATTGTTTTTACTTAATCGTTGCGGACACAAACGCACATGTTGCCAGTTGCCACAGCGTTGCCACCGCTTGCCGTTTGCCACTCTTGGCCCGATCCTCGTTCGATATCTCTGCGCGCTTTTGGTAATTGCAGTTTGGGACCCGCTGCTTCTGTCTTGCCAATCGTCAGAGAGGCTTGTGCAAAATTGTTATTGGTAGTCAACTTGTTGCTGCCGTTGTTGGCCAACTTAGTTGGTCATGCAGACATGCAAATTTTGTTGTTGCTGTGTGTGTGTTGTTACCGTTGTCTAATGTTGCTTGTTTGTTATTTTTTATGCAAATTTTCGCGTTCTCCCTCTCTCTCCTTCTGCTTTCCTGCATGTCTCCCGCATTCTGCTTTTGACAAATTGTCTGTTGGTCTTAATGACGGAGTGTAGCAGCGAGTAGGCTGGTTCGTTTATATGCATAATTGTGTGCTTAGACCGACTACTCCATGCATTCCCTCCATTCCCTCCCGCCAATCGGGGATGGCATTGATACCCAGAATGCAGTTGTATGCCGGGGGGCAGAGCGACACAAATTGCCGGTAAATGCCTCGATTTTAGTGTATGTTGTATATTAAATTAAGCCGAAATTGATAGTTGGCATATCAATTGGGATCGGGGATCAATAAACCGAGAAAAGCGACAGATTGATATTGCCCATTTTACAAGTTTTGTGCTATTTCAAATTAGGATTATGCGATCAGCTAAAAGTGCTAATATGTTATTTACGATATATGTAACTGTAGTTTATCGATTTAAACTGAATATCTGCTCGACGATAGGCCATACCTGATGGCATTGTGATAATCTGGCAACGCCCTGCTGACCATAGACTACGCAAACCAATCAATCTGCAGTCTGCTATTTGACTTAACAGTGGATTAGCATTGACATTAACATTTGCAATGCATATTTTTTATCGATTATCGATTATTTTCGACCATTCTGCAAAGCTTCAAATACATTTTGAATTTTAGTTGAAATTATGCTGCATATGATCTGCAATTTAAATGAATGGTAATTTTAGAGAGTAGCTCGTTAAGTAAGTTCTTTTTTTTCAAATTAAATATCTACAATACACTGGTAAATTATAGCCATATATGTAATCGGCACCTATAATAATACTTATTAAATAATTTCCCAAAGTACAAAATATTAAAGTACATAAATAACATTTTAAGGCATGCTGGATAAATATCAGTAATACAAAGGATAAACTTATTATCTCCGGCAACTCGTATGGGTATAATAAGTATCATAAGTATTTCTGGTAACTCTTCGAGGCCCTGAACGAAATACTCATCGGGCGTGCATTAAATTGAATGCGATGCTCACTTTTCTTATAAACTCCGACTAATTTGTATGATTATGCAATATGCTAGCAGGGCCCTCAGCTGAAATTGAAAACAAGTATGGGCAGGGGCGGTCCCGTTCACTGATTATGAGTACTCCTCTTCGGGCCATAATATGCTGTATATATACCACATACATTTATGTTGTATGTTGGGCTTATGGTATAGAGAGCGAGTGCGAGTGCGAGCTGTGAGTGAAATAAATGGCTTCATAAAATTTTGTAACCATAATTTAGTTGAGCACACGATGCAGATGACGAGGAGGAGAGCAAATTGTTTTATCAGTTGATAGTTTGTTGTAGCGTACCCCCAAAAGAAACGTCTTCGCCCCGGCCACGCCCCAACGTGTATACATTGCATTTACATACAACATGGTCCTCCGATTATTGGGGCGGACGAGGTAGGACAGAAGACGTACATCGGAAATGTGTCTGCAGGCACAAAGTGTGGCCATTAAGCGATGCATTATAATTAACTGAACAAGATGGGGAACGATGGCGATGTGGAAAGCAGCTGCCAGCGGAAATTGTTGATAAGAGTCGCATGATAACATCATCAATACGACGATAGTCGTGCCTGGCGGGCAGCCTGTGCAATTATTTAAATTATATGTACGGCATTTGTGTTCGTTTAAAATTAAATTAGTATAATGTTGTTTTCTCTTTTGCTCGCTCTCCCTCTTCCTCTTCCTATCACTCTGTCTCTGTCTCTATCTCGGTCTTTTTCCTTTTTTGTTGGCTTACGCCAAAAGTCTATAATCAGTCAGGCAGGCCCGGCCAACTTGTCCGTAATTGGCAGCTTCTGGCCTGGTCCTAGTCACACCATCGCGCATGCTTTGTCGGCGTGTCGGTTCAGATATTGCCAATAATTATATAGACACTACTACTATATGCTATATTACATTCACGCCGTTCACATAGTGTGGTTTCGTCTCGCATCTGGCGCATCTGCCAGTTAAACACGGCGACTGACAGATGAGATTTTAATGGTGTTGCCCGCAATTGATCGACCATCGATTCCTCCCTCCCTACCCCCATTCCCTTTTTGTGTATTTTTAATGACACACTCGATGGGCGACACTCGATCCGCGGGAGAAATGGATTTCCTCGCTTGTCGATCGATTGGGGTCTTCCAAGGATAGTTTTGTAATTTGCCGTAGATTAATTGTACAGTACAGACAAGCGTATCACTTATAAATATGTTATCCATTTATAATTAGAGCATTTTGTATTTTATGCGCCACAAAACCGAATTTTATTTTCACCATGAAAATTTTAATTAGTACAGAAACTTCTTTAAAATCATAATAATTCAACTTTCGTAATTTAAATTCAACATTGACAACCACAAATGATAACCAGAAATC